>PVLD010014800.1:0-50971 GCA_004027595.1 Dinomys branickii | reverse complement strand
GGATGGGTGGATGGATGGATGGATGGGTGGATGGATGGATGGATGGGTGGATGGATGCATGAACAGATGAAGACATGAGGCCAACCTCAGAGAAGAGTAATGTGTGGTCCATTTCCTGGTCATACACAATTGTAAGTAACAGCTCAACCTCCAGCTTCACAATTCCTGTTACCTCTTTTTTTTTTTTTGTACTGGGAATCAAACTCAGGACCTTGTACTTGCCAGGCAGGAGCTGTGCCATTGAGCTATATCCCCAGGCCTGTTACATTATTTTTAAGCCCCACCTTCTCTGGTTTCAGTAGTTTATGTGACTTCCAGTTGTTTATGACTTAAACCGCTTTGCCTACATCTGCTGAGTGCAAGCTACAAGCTGAACACACACAGGTGTGCACTGCAAATGTTCATGCTGCTGCTGTGCATGTCCGCCCAAGGGAAGGCAGTCCTCTCCTCCAAGGCTCGGCTCTTCTACATCAAACTTGATCACACTGCTTCATTCTTTGCAAAGCTTCCTCTGAGTCCCGCCCAGGGTACCACTCCTCCCCCTGAAGTCCCCACACCCGCAGCAACCAGTGCAGCCTGCCTGGGTTAATGTATTTCAATGTCAGCCTTCTGGAAAAGCTACCCAAAGGTGACATTGAGCTGTGTCACACATTGGGTCCCTTAACAGAGTTTGAGTTCCATGTAAGAAAGATCCTTGACCCTACCTCCCTGTTATGACCCTGAATCCTTGAACAAAGTCTGGCAGGCAGTAGGCATTCAATCAATATGTGCAGAGGGCATAGTGTCTGATGTGGCTTCACTAGTGTCTCCTGACCAGTCAGTGTGTGTTTGGAGCAGTCCGATGGGCAGCAGTAGGAACATGGATTATATTATAGCACCTACTATGGGCCAGGCACTTGCTCAGCTGTTTGCATCCTTTAACCTACCACTTGCATCATTTAACCATTTTTAAATGAAGTCTGAAGCCCCAAATAGGCTTCTACATGGAACTGCACTTCAAATACGGCTGCCCAGAGATCCCAAGCCATTGAATGTCTCCAAGAATTTTGCCAGGATCTATTTCACATCCACAGCTGTGCTGCCACCCTCAAAAGTCCCTTCCCCTTCTCCTCACCCACAGAGGTTTCAAAACACTCTCAGCCCTTGGCTTTCTCTCTATTTCCTCTCCCCGCTCACTTCTTGAATGCATCCATTTAGCTTCTCTCAGTTCTGGTTTCCTTGCTCTTAGGCTTTCCACAGTAGGGCATAAACGTAAATTCCCTCAGAAAGTGTGCAGGGCGGTGACACCTGATGGGCAAAGATAAAATTCTCCCTGGTGAGTAGAGCAGGAAAGCAGGAAACAGAGACTGAGCAGTTTCATCCTCCACAACTGTACTGGGAGACCCAGCCTGCAGCCCCATTTCACAGATGCGGAAACCAAGGCTCACAGAGGCTGACCTACTTGTCCCAGCTAACACCGCCACAAACAGAATTAAAACCCAGGTCTCTGGCTCCAGAGTTAGCAATCTTTAATTATGACAAATTAAGTATTGGTTTATTCATCCAAAAAGTATCCATGGGATCTCCAACATGAACACAGGATTTTTTTAGGTGCCAACAGCAAGGCAGACAAGGACCAGAAGCTTGGCAAACCCGAAAGCAAGATAAATGTGAATGAAAGCAAAGCTAGATACCTCAGCGCTAAACTTTTTAAAAAGAAAATACTAAAAGCAGCCAGAAGTAAAAGGTGTGTCACATTCAGGAAATAACAGAACACTGACTAACTCCTGGTCGGGAATAACCGGAGGCAGAGGGATGCGTGGAGAGCACCTTTAAGAGGCTGCAGAAAGAGGAACAATGGAATTTAACTAGAAATGAATGACAAAAATGTAAGTATTCCCAAATGGCTTGGATACTAAGCAACATGCTTGTAAATAATCCATATGTCATTGAAAAGCCCACAAATATTTAAAAAATTATATAAATGTAATCAAAATAAAACATAAGAATCTCTGGGGCCACCTAAGCAGCACTTAGAGGGTTAGGGAAGCAGATGCAGGTACTTAGCACAAAGGTGAGAAATCAGTGATCTAAGCTTCTACCTCAAGGCGCTAGAAAAGAAGGTGCAAACTAAACCCAAAGTAAGTGCAGGAAAGGAACTAACTCAACTGCCCTAAGGAGAACAGGTAAAAACCAAATAAATTCATTGCATAACTAAGAAGTAAATGTTAACTGACAGAGGACAAAATAGGCAGGACTGGAATCAAACTCTTGACACAGAGAAAAGCCCTGAGAGAAAATGGACAGACACAAAAAAAGAAACATAAAAAGAAATTAACTAAGCAAAACCAACAGGCCCAGAAGGCCATTATAGGTGATACAGCACAAGGTTTCTTGAGTGCTCTTGAGTGAAAAATCTCGATAATAATGGTATTTTTAAAACATATGAAACAGGAAGATTTCTCTCAAATGAAGAAAAGTCTCTAAAAGTTTAAATTAGGGGCAAAGGAGCAGTGTGATCCAAGAGAAAAAATTTAAGTGTTCCATATTGAGACACAGCCTAGTGGAATGATTAAATTTGAAGAATAGAGGCTTCTTCAAACATTCAGGCAGGGAAAAACCATCATCAAAAGGCAGGGGACTAGGAGATGGCTCCCAGGCTTTGCTGCAGCAACATCTAGTGCCAGAAAACAAGAAAAAACAACCAGAAAAAAGCCCCAAGGGGTGCGAGTGTGCAGCAAAGAGCACAGCCAGTCACAGTGTCCTTCAAACACAGCACAGCAGGTAGGTCTCCCACACTTAAGAAAACACAAGGGACACACACCGGGAAGAAACTTCCAGCAGAAAAGCTTTTGAAGAACAGTGAAATAACTTTTGGACACTGAAATCAACTAGTCAGAAATGAATCAAAGGAAGAACTCAGACCAGACATACACTAGCCGTGGGCCCCAGCCATTCTGCTGCCCTGATCTAGCTAATGGTAATGGGGCATCTGTCTGGCCCAAGAGCCGGACGCAAACCCTCAGAGCAGGTTGCTCATTACTCATTAGCATGAGCTGAAGATGTCCCAGATGGAACAGTGTTTGGAGAGGGGGCCATTAAGAGCTGATTGGTCATGAGGGCCAGATCAGTGCTGATTATAAGAGCTTAAGACTGTGAACACCACCTCCCACTCTCTCACCCTCTCTTGCCCTTCCACCTTCTGCCCTGGAATGACACATGAAGAAGGACCTTGGCAGATGTGGTCCCTTGATCTTGGACTTCCTACCTCTAAATCGTGACTATTTCTGGTCATTATTTCATGTCATAGGTATTGTGTCATAGCTGTACAGAATGCGCTAAGACTGGGAACCCAAATATCCATCCACTGGGAGGAGAACGGGTAAGCAAGGTGTGGCACAGCTCTACACCCAGGACTCATGGAAGGAACAGGAACAGGTTATTGGCCCACGTGGCCATGAGAATGAGTGTCCAAGTGCAAGCTGCCAAACACAGAGAAAACATGTTATACAATCCTAATTGTATGAAGACCAGGGACAGGCAAAGGGCTGGATGTTGATACACATGTGCCCAGGAAACTCACAGAATATACTTGGGATGTGGTGCATGGGGAGAGGGAATGAGGAAGGCCATGTGCCCAAGTCACAGCCATGAGTGGGAAAGAAAGACCCAGTCGGAATAGAGCGACAGTCAGAATAGAGAGTCACTGTAGATCTCAAGGGCCTTGAGACGCCGTAGCTGAGGGGACCAACATCTGACCCCGGACCACCCACAAGGTACTTCAACAGTAAGGACAGTGTGGTGTGAGAACTTGCGGGGCTCTTTGGTGACGACAGGTCCTGAAGAATCAGGCTGGGTGGATACCTGGCTGCAGAAGAACCCACAAAGCTGGGGCAACCCTTAGGTGCTAATCCTAGAATCCTACAGCCCTGAGTCTCTGAAGGGCAGAAGGCGACATGCAGAAATGAAGCAGCTCTAGACAGAAAGAACCAACACATCTTGTATTTGTTTCCTTTCTGTCTCACAAAGTGCCACAAACTTGCTGGCTTAAAACAATGCAAATTTATTACATGACTGTTCTGGACGTCAGAAGTCTGAGCGGGATTTTACTGGACCAGAGACAAAGTGTAAATAGGGCTGCCTTCCTTCTGGAGGCTCTAGTGCAGAACTGTTTCCTTGTCCAGCTCCTAGAGGCCAACTGTATTCTTCAGCCATGGTCCTGTCCCATTTTCAAAGCGAGCAACTGTATCTAACCTCTGCTTCTATCGCATTCTCTCTCTATGTCTCTCTCCTTTCTACCTCCCTCTTATAAGGACCCTATGATTAGGTAGCCCTTGCCAAGATGATGCATCTCAGGATCCTTAACTAGCATAGCTACGGAGTCCCTTTTCAGTGTAAGGTGACATACTCACAGCTTCCAGAGAACCAGCAATTGGAAAGGCCATAATTCTGCCTCTCAAACCCAGAGACTTGTTTTGTAGGGGAGCTGGAACTTCATTCATTCATTGAAGCACCTGCCAGGGAGCCTTACTCTTGGACTTCCGATTGGTCCAGTTTTGAGTCATATGCCCATCCCTGAGCCAATCACACTGGCCTAAAGATCTGGCCATTCTGATTGGACAGATCTGAGTCGGGTCTACCGGGAGATGGTGTGCTACCAGAAGGGAGGCTGGGAAATTTTGGTGAACAGAGCCTTATCATCCAGGGGGGCTGTGCTGGTAAGAAAAAACTTTCCAGGTCTTTCACAACCCACTTCCCAGGGTCCCCCTCCCCCAGAAAGCAACCCATCTCATATCACTACTTTCCTCAGCCTGAAACCCAGGCTCATGACAAATCAGGAAGCCAGCATCCCCCCAGCCCCAGCAGGAGACTGTGTCTCCTCCGGCTGTGTTCTGGGTCAGCAGAGGAGCCAGGCTCCCAGCTCTTGGCTCCGTCTGGGGTCCCCTGTGGCCCGCAAGGTGTGAGGGTGAGTTGTTATGACTCTAGCAAGGAAGATGGGACTTTCTCACCCCTGATGTCTGGAGACAGTGCTGGCTCTGGAATTTCCCATTGCACTTCTCCCAGGCTGCTGCTTCTGGCAACCTTCGCCGCTTGTGCCTGTGCCTGGAGGCTTTTCCCAGGCCTAGCCCTCCTGCCGTGTCTTAGATCAAAATGTCTCCCCAGGTTCTCATGTGTCCAAAAGGTGAGCAGACCATCGGGGCTGGGGGCACTCTTCTTGTGCATGGGTTTATTCAGTCGTGGGCTGCGTAGCTGCAGGTGCTGCTGGGGTGCATGGCTGGCTGGGATGGGATGACTGGGGCTGTGACCTGGGCCGGTGTGTTCTTGTGCCTGGCCCCTTCCTTGGCTCCCTGCTTCCCGGCTGCCGTGGGATGAGCAGCTGTCCTCCACCCAGGCCCTCCTGCCCTGCTGCTCCTGCCCTGGAGCCAAGCAACTGTGAGGCAGAATAAACCTCTCCCTTAAATTGCAAGTGTCAGGTATTTTATCCCAGTAACAAAAGTAACTGCGACACCTTCTCTGGCCAAAATCTACTCATCTGTTGGCTATCACGAGGCGTACATCTTCCCAGACTCCATCTGTGCCCCTAGAGCCCACGGGCCGCTCCCACGATCCCCTGCCATGCCAGTCCCACCGGACCTGGCACAGTCTTCCTACTTATCTTCTCGCCCTTGGGTCACAAGCCAAGTACAACCTCACATGAGTTGATTCTCTCTTCTAAGAACCACTCCCTCTCAGCCTTTCCACTGAAGTGTACGGATCCAGTGCACGCACTGCCTGGCGGCACCTCAGCTCCCTGTCCAGTTTTAGGAGCGGCAGCCGGTGTCACCTGTAGCAGTGTGGTTGGCTCTTCCCTGGACACCTGTCCTCCCTTTTCCTTCACCTCCCCTACCCCAAGCTTGTACCTCCCCAGGAGCACGTTAGTCACTTAATCCTTGCCTCGGGCTCTGCTTTCTAAGGGTTCCCTGCCTCTCAAAGGCAGACATCTCTTACCCACTTTTTTAAAATCTGGAGATAAAATATAGGAGGAGTAAGTGAATTAATCAGTTAATTGCATGTTCATACATTCTTTTTACTGATGGGAAATGAAGGCTCAGGCAAGCTGGGTGCTCCTCTCTCAGGAGGCTGGATCAGGAATGGACCTGATGGCTGGAATAGCATCTTTACTCTCCTGGAAACAGCTGGGTGCCCGAGCCCCTCTGAGCACTTCCGTGAAGATGTTTTCTCAATCCTGAGCGACATCACTGAAACTCGGAGGGTTGGAGGTAGCAGTTTTCCTCTGGGCCTTGCAGGTTTCTGAACAGTCATAAATTAAATTTGAACGTGAATTTATGCAGTCTATATCCCAGCAGGCCTCAGTTGGTTACTTCCCTGTAGGTCCTTAAACCTTAACACACTGAGGTTTTCAGTGCCATGACCTTGGAGAGGGCCTCCGTTGACCCCAGATGTAACCACTGAGGCTGCCTGTAAACCACACACCCTTAAGAAAATAAGACACAGATGGCTGTGCTTCCATAGCTGGTGCCAAAGTGCTGGAGAGTTCTCCAGGCATTACCTGAAAATAAAGTGCTTTCCACTCGCAGAGGGGCAGCCCAGAGGCAGGAACGGTTAAAACACAGCACCTTATAAAAGGTTCGATCATCAAGGCCTCTCCAGGGCAGAAGCAAGTCAAATCCTTCAAATACAATGCAAATGACTTGGGCTCATCTCACCAGTAATAACTGTGTTTGGTGATCCTGCTTTTGTAAGTTTCCCAAGTATGCGGCACCATTCTTCCATTTGCTTGGCTTTTCCCTAATAGTACAACCTAATTAAATATGCTTAGTTTCCAAATTGCATTAAGTTGGAGCCCCCACATACAGACAACCCTGAATCTAATTAGAGGCTACCGCAAGCATTGGAAAAGCCCGCAGACATGACACCACTCCATGAAGCATAATTGTCTGCAGCATTTAATACTTCAATTTTCTCAGTGACGAGAGGGAAAAAATATGTTGCAAAAAAAAACTGTTTTTCTGTGGCAGTTTGACAACTTTAACAAATAGCTTTGCATCTTAATATAACAAGTTCCCGGTAGACATTCCAGAAAGGGTGTGATTAGAAGGGCTTCACCGGGCTGGAGAACGAGTTGGCCCTCAGCAGCTCCCCGCCCCAAGTGACTTCACAGCATTTGACCTGTTGAAAGGAAGCAGCCACAATATTTATGCACGCAGCAAATCACCCTCATGTCAACCCCAAACCTCCCGTGAGCTCATGCTCAAAAAATGGTACCAGTTCAGAAACGGAGATGAAGACAGGGCCAGGACAGGGAGGAAGCCCAGGGAGCTCAGCCCCAGACACCCCAGTCTGCTGGGTGAGACAAACCCACCTGCAAGCACAGCTGAGTCACCCTCCACTGCTCGGTACAGATTTAATTTGCAGAGGTGCTAAACGTGGAAAAAAAGTTTCCTGAATGTGGAAGAAAAGCAAAAGGGAGGAGTGAGTCAATGCTTTTCCTACCTAAAGATTAATGAAATGTGCTTTGTTTTCTCACTTTTCTGCTCCCGTGGGCTTCCACAAGACATCCGCCTTATCTGTTCCAGGAGGGGCCAGAGCCTGCGCAGAAGCCCTGGTCAAGGAAAGCTGAGGGCCGGTGGGCCCGTGGCAGGCCCCTGGCCCTCCTGTCTGCAGGCGGGCGCTTGTTTGCTTGCTTTGGGTTTTTCTGAGCAGGAGCAACTGTGAAGCGAGATGGCGCCTGGAGGGCAGCCCGGGGCCTTGGGGAATGAGAAATGGTGGGGTGATAGCCCCTTTGGGCCAGAAGTTGACAGAGTCATCGGACACAGGATTCCTGTGTATACACAGGTCTCACCAAGGGCGGCCCAGAGATGAGCAACGAGGTCCTCCCTTCGCCACTCACCGAAGCTCAGGACTCCAGCCACTGAGGGGTGGAGCAAGGGGGGGGGCTTCGGTGGCATTGCAGACAGAGCCCTGGCCTGGATAGGCTTCTTGCCACGATGGTGTCACTGAGACATTACTGATGGCATCAGTGAGACATGCCACCAACTCCTCAGGTGGGTGGAGGGGACCCCAGGCCATATTCCAGGAAGGCAAGGGGATAAATGCTTGGGAGTGACTAGCACAGCCTTTCTCATGGTGGGTGACCATGGTGAGACAGGCACAAAAACTGTAGGGGGTGCTGGACAAGGAGATGGACTAGTTTCTCCCAGTCAGCCTGGGGGCACCCAGGGCACCATGCCTCGGTCTTCAGAGGCACACAGGACCTTAATTTGGAGCCATGGCTGCTGGGAGGACCAACAGTAGGACTAAGGTTATGTGTAGAGGCCCTGGAGCCAAGGGGCCTAGGTTTGGGTCCTGGCTGTGCTTGGCCTTAGCTCCATGATTTGGGGTGAGTGGCTTATCCTCTCTGTGCCTCGGTTTCCTGGGCTAGGGAAGGGGCCTCAGTGAGTGCATGTGGCCAGAGCCACACAGCCCTGGTGTCCAGGGCCTGCAGACTGTGCGTCCTCCAGGCTTCAAGCAGATGGAGCGGAGCCTGCCCAGCTGAGGCTCCTGTCCCTTCTCGTGGGTCATCACTCTTCAGCATCGCGTTCACACTGGCTTCTCTGCGGCCTTGTGCATCTCCCAGGAGAAAAGACATCACTGCTCCTATCCTGCTGTGGCTGGACCCCAGGGCCAGGATAGGCTGCGGCCCAATGCATATACCGAGGAATCTTTACGTGGGAATGGCAAATGCTCTTGTGTCCAACCTGGCTCCTCAGCAGCAGGAGCTCCTGCAAAGGGGGCTGGGCATCCCTCCCAGCCCGGCGCAAGCACTGACTCGAAGTCTTGGACACATTGATAGACACAGCAATGCGAAGACCTCGTGGAGACGACGGCAATGGCAGACACACAGGCAGCCACCCAGCCAGGCGCCCACATGCGCAGCCCTCAGTGGGTGCCATTTCCTGCCAACCAGTGGCGGCTGAGTTTGTACACACTGCCAACCCTGCCCCGCTCTGCACGCTTCCCTGCAGAGCTCTGTGGTTCAGACTCTCCGAGAAGCCCACTTCCCAGTAAGATGTTTTCTAGGCCCCAAGCTCAGGAGTGAGCAGAGCAGCCCAGGAACCGGGTGTGCAGAAGCTGGCAGAAGCGAGCTTCTTCCTTCCGGCTGTGCACACACAGCTAGAGAAGTGGTTGCCTCCGGAGTCTGTATGGGCTGGCGCCTCCGTGAGTTTCCAAAATGTTTGGCTGGAAACAGGAGGAGCGGAGCCCTACTGTGATACCCAGGAAAGCTAGGCTGCTGGGCATGTTCCTGCCGCTGATTTCGCCAGCTTCACAAAGAGCAGCCTCCTTCGGCTCTCAGCCCGTCCAGAAGCCGGGGGCCTAGTAGGAGAGGCTGCTCAGGGCTGGGGGCACCATTTGACCCTCAGGCTCCTCCTTTATCGCTGGGGATCGCGAGCATTCCCAGCTCACTGCTGGCCCATCTAATACTCATGGTGCCCACTGGACCTGGGGAGGAGAGAGCACACAGCGGCCGAGCGCATCCCAGCCACACTGCAGTGCTGTGTGCCTTCAGGGGGGCTGCTTCACCTTTCCAGTCCTATTTCCTCCAGGAGAAAACAGACATCAGCTCCATGACACCTGGAATGAAGAAGTCTCTCACATCTCTGGTCCCTGATGGCTAAAATGGGCCAACCGTGGGACCCACCTCCAGGGGTGCTCCCAAGCCCACCCTGCCACGTCAGTGCCCTGCCTGGCACTGACGCCCTCACTAAGTCTGCATTTGTTCCGAGTGATGGGGAATCCACCTAGATCAGCTCACAGGAAGAGATGGATGGTCCCGGAATGCACACCAGGAAGGGTTGCAAGAGTTCTTAAAAATACTGGAGAGGCTCCAAAATCACAAAGAAGGGAGCGAGAGAAAGAAGGAGACAGAGGGCATGACCCTAGCCTGGTGGCAGAGGGAGCTGGGTCCCCCAGACCTGTGGGCTGGGCCCTCTTGGTTCTGAGCTGCAGGTGAGTGTATCTGTTCCTTCTGAAGTGTGAAGGAGCCTGCAGACAGCGGGCGGCTGGCAGAGCCTCCAAGCACCCTCCTCTCTGCTGTGAGGGGACCAGTGAGCTGTGGGGAGCAGGACAGAAGCCTGTCCTGGGAAATATTAAGAACACAGCCCCAGTTGAGCAGGTGGGCAGTCCTGCAGCGTGACTCCCAGACACACCCTGGGCTGGCTGGAATGCACGCAGTGTGGGCTGGTAGGAGCAGGCAAAACCCAGGCAGGCACGTTCCTGAATCCTGGAGCAGAAAAACCCTCCAAGATTATAGACCTTTCCTTGTGGAAATGCAGAAGACAACGAGGGAAGGGAACTCAGGGTGTAATTCCAGCGGTCTCCTTCAGCCATGTGACCTTGGACAAGTCACCTCCCCTCCCTGTGCCCCTGTGAAAGGTATGAAGCAAAGGACCAAAAGGCTTCTTGGGGCTGTGCCACTGTCAGAGTAGGTGACATTCTAAGTCTTCGGGATGCCTGACTCTGCTCTTTCTGAAATTCTGAAAAGGAATGCACAGTGAAGAGCAAGACCACAGGCAGATCCCTGAGGCTTTCAAAAGTCACAGTCAGATCCCGAGTTGGCCAATAGGCTATCCGTTTGTAGTAGTGGTGGAAAAGGCCAGCTCAGAGTGGCTTGAGCAAAAAGACATTGGTCAGTTCTCGGGATGGAAAAGTCTGTGTCTCAGGCATGGGGGTACCCAGGGGCGCACAGGTGTGCTATCCGGTTTGTCCTCACACCCTCATTCTCGCTGTCATTACCGGGTGGGTGAGCGAATCCCGCAGCCTCCATCTGACATCTCCTGTCCCCGCCTACCTTCCCTGCAGTCTCGAAGGACAGGAGAAGCTTTCCTTTCTTGTTGGGACCAGCAAAGCTCCCAGGATCACTTTGGATTTGCCAGCCTCATTTCCAGGTCTGTCACTAACCAATCACTGAATTGGCTGAAGTTCAGCCCCATCTTTAGCTGGGAATGTGACCCTCGCTGAGTAACTGAGCTGTGTCTGTCTCCGGGCAGGGTAGCAATTCCACAAACTCAGCAGCTGAAAACTATACACGTGATCTTACACTCCCGGAAGCAGCTGGTCTGGAAGGGTACATGGGTCTCAAAGCCAAGATGCTGGCGAGATCGCACTCCTTCTGGAAGCACCTGGGGCTTGACACGGCTCACTTTCCCACACCTAGTGGCCCCGAACTCCTTGCCTGTGGCCCCTTCCTCCACTTTCAAAGCAGGCAATGTCACGTCTTACAGCACACTGCAGCCCCCAACATGGATGCTGCTGCCTCCTCTTCTCCTCTAGGGGCCCTCTGGTGGCGTTGGGCTCACCCAGTAACAACACAGTCACACCACAAGTCCAGCTGATTAGCTTCTTGACCCACTGCGCCTTACCCGCCTTCCCTCCAGGACATAGGATGTTGCGGTCTGGCATCCACCCTCTCGAGGGTCCTCATTCTCTTCGTCTGTGGAACAGAGAGGCTGCCGTTCTTCAGAGGGTTGTCCTGAGGCTGTGGGGAGAAGTACAGGGTCCTGAGCTCAAAGCCCAGTGCACAGCAGGAAGCCAATGAGAGATGCAACAGCCAGCCATGGAAGGGGGTCCACAAGCATCCACATGCATCCAGTGTGTGGATGTTTTAGGAGAAAAGCAGCATTTGGGTTGGACAGTTATAGAACCAACCCAAACTGGGCCTTGGAGCCTACGACCCACAGTCCTGGTGTTGACCACTTTGCTCTGATGGGACAAGGGGACAGTGTGAGTCCTGCCAGACCCTACTGCCTACAAGGACTCAGGAAAGGAGAGCAAAGTCTGCAGGGTCCAGCAGGGTCTGGGCAACTGTGCTACAAAGACACTGGTGCTACAGAGGCCTCACGCCCTCCCCACACCATAGATTCCCTTCGGGAAATAAAGAAATGGAGTGTACAGTAACTTGAGGCTTCCAAGGCATGTGGCATACAGTAGTTGCTCAATAAAGGTTTAGTGAAGGAGAGGTTTAGTGAAGGACGAACCAGTGGCCTGTTCATTTGTCCCAGTCCTGCTGGTTTACGGCAAAGGACACAGCAGGAGCTCAGGGAGGTTCAGGTACCTGGAGCTGCAGAGCGCGGGGAGCCAGGAAGGCAGGGAGACTGAAGTCCTCCACCTGGCTTTGCTGCTGCTGGGCTCTGAGCCTCAGTTTCCCCCCCTTCCAGAGACGATGTTGCTTGGTGCTATGTGGCCCACTCCTTGAGACATAACAAAGCAACAGTTGCAGAGTCCCAAAGCCCGGGGGCCTTCTACTCAGCTGTGCCCTGGCCTGCTCCCTGCTAATCCCCAGCAGGAGTCCTAGGGGCACCATAGGGGCCCAAGAGACCAAGTCTGCCAACCATGGAAGCCACTGACAGCCAGAGCTCATTTATCAAGAAGGAACCTGGCACCCAGAGAGGGAAGGAACTGGCTGAAGCACACAGCTCAGAGGTCAGGGCTGGGGCTCCAGCTGCCCTTTTCCATGGCCCCGTGCGAGCGACAAGAGGACCCTGGTGAGAGGACCCCTTGCCTTTCGAGACGGCAAGCAAGCAAGCATAACAAAGTGCAAGGAGAGATGCCCCAACCCGGCCCTCCCTCACTCCCCCCTTCTGCTCCCACCCAGTGTTTCTGAGAGCTAATTACAGGTTTAATGACCCCACATGAGCAGCTCGTCTTCCTGACAGCGGTGTGAGCCTCAAAGATGCTGCAGCTCCTGTCCCAAGCAACCTCCTCATTTTTATTGATTTGTAAGCAGCAAAATTGCCTGGGAACCGCCTGTGTGCCAGCCGGCCTCTCCTGGGTCCCCCATGATGAGCAGCGGCCCAGGCCTCCTGCCAGCACTGGGGCCTCTGCAACGTCTGCTCACAGATGGATGTGGAGCAAACGATACCCTTGTCTGGCGGACGTGCGGGGAAGCCGCTCTGTTGGCTGGAGCTTGGAAATTATTCTGCAACTGTACATCTCTCCGTGTCTAGACAAGAAGTATTGCCTGCCTGCCCAAAATATTAAAATTTCATGCTTTGCTCTCCAGAGAGACCTTTTGGTTGTAAACATATGGAGCTCGTTTGGATTTTCTTTCTTTCATCTTTAGAGGCCTCTTCACCATGTGAAGAGGGACGTGAGCTGCAGGACAGGGAGATGACGTGCATCTGAGAGGCTGTTATACTTGGGGACGTGTCTTGCAGTGACCCTTGGTCACCATTTGACCTTGAGCCCCTGAGGCTGCTTCCTCCTGTGAGGGTGGGACCAAACTGACCCCTCTGGGTCACTGCAGTGTGGAGGACAATATAAAAGACGCCTACTGCGCTGGGTAACCAGTGCCGCCCCAGAATCAGCATCCTCCAGGGGCCTCAGAATGTGATGGTGAGTAGAAATGGTCCTCTCAGATCTGCTCAAGTTAAATAGAAATAGATCAGGTCCTGATCCAATGTAACTTCGAGGAGGAAGAGAGGACCCCAGAGGCAAAAGGGCAGAGGAGACACAGAGTGGGGTGTGTGATGAAGGACAGAGAGGCTGGAGTTTAAGACTGAGCCAGAAAATGCCCTGGGCAGCAGGCAGCAGAAGCCTGTCCCCTCGGCCCCCCAGGGGGACCAGGCCTCCCAGCCCCATGACTTCAGACTGTCAGCCTGCAGAACAGGCCAGGGGGTGACGATTCCTTGTTACCCACATGGCTCACGGCATCTTGTCCTACCAATGCTGGAAAACTAAACAGCCACACCAAAATGCCCATGACACACCAGATACTTAGAACCGTGCAGGCCCGAGGCCTCAGGAGACAGCCAGCAGCGCGTCTCACAGTCAGCCAAGCTGAAAGCCCAGGAGCCCGCCTGGTGCAGGGAGTGGAGTGGCAGTGACAGGGTCCTGGGCCAAGGCAGCAGGGGTGCACACAAGGGTCCAGTGCAGGAGAATGCAGGGCTCCTCTGAGGAACTGCAAGTGTCCAATGTGGCCATTCCCCGGGATGAGAGGAACCAGCAGGCAGGGCAGAAATGGAAAGATGGACAGGGAGGTTTGGGCAGGTGGAGGTGTCAGGCTGGGTCCCACAGACTATGATGGGTCACAGATGGGATGACTGCACATGTACTTTAGGAAGGTTCACTCCCCCGGAAGCAGTAGGGGCCAAGGACCCCCTCATGAGACCCGACATGGACCTGCAAGGGCCACTGAGGGCCACAGTGATGGGTGGGGGCCACCTAGGGGTGCTGCACAGAAGCCCACGCAGGTTCCTTACAAAGCCTGGACACCCAGTCTGGTCAGCTGTCACCTGCATAGGACCCAGCAGGACAGGCTGGCCTCTCTGGGCTCATGTGTGCAAGGGTCAGAGCAGGGCTTTCGGGGCCTTCAGACAGAACGCCCAGAGCACCAAGGTGACTGCCTCACCCGCTGCAGGGCCTAGTGCAATCCCCAGCCTTTGCCCCCACTTGGAGATTCTGTCGTATTCTTTGGCACTGTGGTTGATCTGATTTTCGTTTGTGCAGGTGTTCGCTTGCTTATTTAGTTTTTGAGACACGATCTCCCTGGATAGTCCAGGCTGGTCTCAACCTCACCATCCTCCTGCTTCAGCCTCCTGCGTGCTGGGATTATAGGCATACACCAAAGCACCTGGCTTAGTTAGTTAGTATTTTAATTAAATTGCCCACTCCCAACTTCTCTAACTTAAACAGGCCTCCTGAAAAGGGACTTTACAGAGAGCAGGCTTGACACACTACTGAGGCATAGTTCCTAATTTAAATGACACCAATATGGAGATGATTGGTCTTTCTCACGCAAAGGCGCCCCTTCACCATGTTCCAGGCTGCGCAGACATAGGGTACCCAGTGTCTCACAAGTGTGGAAACTGAGGCTAACGAGGCTGAGGACTTGCCCCACGGCACCAAGCAAGCCAGTGGCGGGGTAAGGGCCTGGCATCACACCAGCCTCTTCCTTCCTGCACTCCCTGCCCTTCCCTCAGCTCTCACAGGGATTAAGGCATGAACGGCCGGGCCCTGAACTCCCTACACCCCTATGACACATGGTAGCTACATTGTCAACACTGATTTGCTCAAATGGTTGAATGGATTTGTCCTCCTCAAGGACAGGAGTTGGTCTGTCCAGTTGCCAGATGTGTTCCAGGACCCGCTTGGCCACAGCCTGCCCAGCATATAGTAGGAGCTTTATCAACATTTGAGTCTTCCACCGCGCTGAGTGTTAGAACTGGGGCTCGTCTGTTGCCTTTGCTCCTGTCTCCACACCGCCCAGACCCTGTCTGGCACATTGTCATTGCCCAAGAAATGTTCGCTTCACAACTCATTGCATGATTGAAGAGTGAAAACAGTCTAAATGGCTGTTTGACATAGTTTGGACTAAAAATCTGTTTGTCTGAATCCAGCTAGTCCTTAAGCAAAATTCAGTCCAATCCATGTAGGCAGAGTGGCCAGGGAGAGGAGGAATGGCTATAAATAGCTTTTCTCCCACGGGCAACCATGGAGCTGATGCTGCTCACCATGCCCCTCCAGACACACAGACACACACACACACACACACACACACACACACACACACACACACGTCACTGGGCTGTGGTACCTCCAGGGCACTGGTCTCCTGAGTCAAGCTGGGAGCCTGCGCCAGCCCTTCCTGGAAACTCTAGCTTATACTGAGGGAGGAAGTCCGCACCGTGAGGAGTTCCCACACCTGAGGCCCCTCTGCCAGGTGTCCAGTGACCCATGAAGGTCCCACGGAGCCAGAGAGCCCACTGCAAAGCTTGCCACTCCTCCTCGGATGGCACAGGGCAGTGGGTGCTGGCAGTCACCGCTCCCCAGGCAGCTCAGTCTGGCCACATCATCTGGGCACCTGCGGTTTCACCCATCGAGAACGTCCTGTCATCCATTCCTTTGAAGGCTCTGGCAGCTGTCCTGAGTCTGGACCCCAAGTCCTCCTTCCTCCTTGACAGAGGTGAGGACTGAGCTCCAGAATGGTTTAAGAGCACAGTGCCTTCAGTGTGGTTTCACCTACTATAGATCCAGACCTCACCATAGCCTTGTGGGTAGATTAGATTCACAAAAGAGGAAATGGGCTCAGAAAGGTAGAGTAAGCTGCCTAGAGTCACACAGCTTGGATTCAAGCCACAGTGGCCTGGCACCAAAACCCATGCCATGTCTACAACTACACATGCATCCCTGTGCAAGTCCTGTGTGATTCAGAAGCACACTAGCTTGTCTTAGGCTGAGCAGCTGCGAAGGCAGAGTACTGGGCTCTGTGCACCGCAGTAATTACACACCATCTCTTCATAGCCGTCCAGGGCCCTGGGAGATGAGCGCACATTTTCAGATGAGAGGATGGAACCTGTGCTTATGGCTGTAAGTGAGTTGGGTCATACATTCTCACCAGCCAGAGCCTTGGGTGATCTGACCCTGTCCCCACCCACACCTATGCCTATTAATTGGTTATTATGCAAAACCAACTTGTGTCCTCAGACAGCTCCCCAGGGGACCACCCACCAGGAACAAGGACTTACAAGACCACCTAGCATCTGTTATTCTTTGCTCTAAAATGTCCCCCAAAGGCCAGCTGTTGGCTTTTAGAGAAGCAACTGGGTCACGAGGGCTCTAACTTCACCAGAGACTTAACCCACTGATGAAAACAGAACGAGACAGCATTATTGGATGGCAACGGGAGCTGCAGGTGGCACCTAGCCGGAGGGAGAGGACCATGGGCTGGGCTTCGGGGCCTATGGCTTGTCCTCCAGCCCCTTCCTCTCCTTTAGGCTCTGCATGCTCTCTGCTTCCTGGCTGCCACGAGGTGAATAGCTCTGCTCTTCTGTGTACTTCCACCAAGCATCTAGCTTGGAGCCAGCAAACCATGGACTGAAACATCTCAAACCATGAGCCAAAATAAATCACTTCTTGGAATTGCTTTCCTGGAATATTTGGTCACAGAGATGGAAAGCTGACTAACACGTTGTCCTTGGGTGCTGGACTCCTCCTCTCCTTCCCTCATACACCTTGTCCAACACACACACTCCATTCAGTATACACAAATGCATACACAACACACAAATACACACATATTTCATACATACACATGCTATCTAACATGAAGCTACTGATCACACCTACTGTGTACACAGCCTCAGCTGGGGGTGGGGGTGGTGTTGGTGGGGACAGGGAATTAGATCCAAAGCCAGTGAGTTCCTGAGGACAAAGGTTTGCCTGTCTGGTCTCCTGACCCCGCCCAGCCCAAAGCTAGGCACATGATCTCTCGCTAAATTCTTCTTCTTTTTTTATTTTAAAAGTAAAAGAATGAAAACATTAGCAAACAGACACAAAGTAGCACAAGAACCATACAAAAACTGAATTACAGATAAGGTGACAGGGAATTAACAATGGTTGCTATATTATATATTGATAACGTCAAAGTGTATGTTCAGGGTAACTCATATAGACATACAAGATTGATCAAACAGTTAATCATTGACTGTTCTTACAATAAAGTGACATGAGACAATAGTGCAACCATGTTAGCCATCCTGCACATACATATATTCATACGTAGTAATCCCTTTCTTCCTTTTCTCCTTCCCCTCATCCCAGTTGCTCTTTACTTTTGAGCAGTTTCCTTTCCTACCTCATAATTTATATTCCCACTTTCAGGTTCTTACACTAATGATACAATACACTGTTTACACATGCACGTCTGATTTATTTCACTTGTGAGTATGGTCTCTAATTGTGACCATTTGCCTATAAAAGCCTCAAGTTTGTCTTTCCTTATAGCTGAGTAATATTCCATGATGTAAAAATGCCAGTTTTTTATCCAGTCCTCTGTGGATGGACATTAGGGTTGCTTCCACAATTTAGCTATTACAAATTACACTGCTATAAACATGGGTGCACATCTATCACAGTGATATGATGTTTTCAGATCTGGGAAAATACCCAGAAGGGGAATACCTGGTTGAATGGGACCTCTAGACCTAGTTTGCTGAGGAAGCTCCAAACCGATCTCCAAAGTGGTTTCACCAGTCTACATTCCCACCAGCAGTGCAGAAGAGTTCCTATTTGTCCACAGCCTTGCCAGCATTTATTATTGAATGATTTCTTAATGCTTGCCAATTTTACTGGGGTGAGATGAGATCTCAATGTTGTTTTTAATTTGCATTTCTCGAATGACTAAAGATGTAGAACATTTTCTCATATATTTATCTGCCCTTTGTATTTCTTTATCTGAGAAGTGTGTATTCATCTCAGATGCCCATTTGTGGACTGGGTCTTTGAATTTGGAGGTTCATGTTTTTTAATTCTTTGTATGTTCCATATAGAAGACATTTGTCCAAGGGACAGGCAGCTAGGGTTTTTTCCCAATTTGTGGGTTTTCTTTTTACTCTGCTGGTGATTTCTTTAGACGTGCAAAAACTTTTCTGTAAGATGAGGTCCCAGTTATTGATTCTTTGAAGTGTTTCCCTTGCAGTTTCATTTTTGTTCATGAGCTCTTTGCCTAATCCTATGTCTTCAAGATTTTTACCTACCATCTCTTCCAATAGGTTTAGTGTTTATGTTTTAATATTGAGATCTGTGATCCATTTTGACTTGAGTTTGGTGCTTGGTGATAGATGTGGGTCTATTCTCAGTCTTTGGCAAGAGGTGAGCCAATTTTTCCAGCACCATTTATTAAAGAGGCCTTCTTTCTTGCAGTGAGCTTGTTTGTTCCCTTTGTCAAATATTAGGTGGCTGAGTGTGTTTGTGGTTTTGGCTGCATCTTTCAGTCTGCTTCATTGATCCTCAGGTCTGTTTTTTAGCCAGTACCAGGTTGATTTTATTACCGTAGCTTTGTAGTATAATTTCAGGTCAGGGATTGTGATTCCACCTGACTTGTCCTTGTTGCCCAGGATTGCTTTTGTTATTCTGGGTCTCTTCTGGTTCCAGATGAATTTAAGGAATGTTTTCTCTAGATCTTTGAGGTATGCTAATAGTAGTTTAATGGGAATTGCATTGAATCTGTACAACAATTTTGGTAGTATGGCCATTTCCACAGTGTTCGTTCTTCCTAACCATGAGCAGGGAACACTTTTCCACTTATTGAAATCCTTTTGGATCTCTTTTTTCAGAGTACTGTAGTTTTCACTGAATAGATCTTTCACTTCTTGTGTTAGATTGATTCCTAAATATTTCAATTTCTTGCATGCTATTGTAAAAGGCATGGTCTCCTTAATTTGTCTCACAGTCTGTTTGTTGTTTGTGTATAGGAATGCTATTGATTTGGGGGTGTTAACTTTGTATCCAGCTACACTGCTGAATTTGTCAATTAATTCCAGGAGTCTTGTTGTGGAGTTTTTGGGGTCTTCCATATAAAGAATCATGTCATCTACAAATAGTGATAGTTTTACTTCTTCCTTTCCTATCCTTATTCCTTTTATATCTCTCTCTTGTCTAATTGCTCTGGCTAATGCTTCCAGAAGTATGTTGAATAGTAGTGGTCACAGTGGACATCCTTGTCTTGTTCCTGACTAAAATGAAAGCTTTCTTCTTGAATAGAATTTTTAAAGATTTAGAAGAATGTACTCCAAAATAGTAACAGGATTTGTATATTGGAATTAAAACCAATTGGCTTATTTGGACCTCTTGGTGTTTTTTTACAAAGAACATGTATCACCTGTAATTTAAACAGTTCTCTAGAAATTTCAGTGAAGGAACCCCCAGTAGGAACTGTGCCTTTCAAGTCCACAGACTTCAGCTTCAGCTGTGCTGGTGAGGAATACAGGCGCGCTATATGGGCTCCCTGACCTAGCCCACCCCTGGCCCATTGCTTCTTCTTTTCTGCGACCTCGGTTCCCCCAGCTGAAGCAACAGACCAGAGGCCCTGCCTGGAGCATCCTGGCCTCTGTCCGGCACTCCCAGAGCCCTGCAGCCTTCCTGGGTGGGGCATTTTCGCAGGAAGCAGCCATGACTCTGAGCTACCCCAGGTCTGTCTCCAGCCGAGCTGCACTGCTGAAGATTGAAGCTGAACGGAAGGAATAGGGAGAGGCCAGAGGGAGACAGACGGGAGGAGAGGAGGGTCCCTGGCTGGTGGGTGGTGCTCTATGACGCTGCTGGACAGTGAGCCATGATAGGGACCTGGCCTGTCTCATCACTATTACTTCCAGGACTGATTTCATGTCATCCCTGTAACAGCTCTGGGCATTGACATCCACAGCCAGAAAAACGTTCAGGGTGTGGAAACCAAGGTGGCTGGAGACTGATAGAGGGACTTGTGGAAGGTCAGCCGAGAGAAGTGGCACAACCAGGACTCAGCCCCAAGCACAGTGATGCCAGGTGCTGGATCGAGAAGCTCTTTATATTCCTGGTCACGCTGCTCATGCTGCCATCCAGCCAGTCTGTGGTCCTTGAGAAAACCACTTCCAGGAGAAAAGCAGAGGAGAGAGAGGGAACCACGAATTCCTCTGCCCCCCCCCAGACTGTAGATAACCCTTTTGCCCTCAGTCTTCACAGCTCACAGAAACTAATCTTAGCTTTCTTGGCTTAGCTTTGAAAAGTTGGCAAGAGATTAAGAGGAACTTGCAAAAAAACAATGGACAGTGTTTCACAGCTTTACAAACCTCAGCCACTGTTGTGTCTTGTACTGAATGTTGTTCTGCATGGAGAACTTTCTAGAAAGGCTTGTCCCAAACTCTTAATAGGCATTAACTTGGGGATGGGATGCTGGAACTGTTACAAAGTGCTTGGCTTTCTAACGGATACTTTCTGTACCCCCTGAATTTTGTATAATAAGCCCAGTTAAAATAATAAGTCAGTAAAGTCACAACCAGACAGATGTCCTGCTCAAAAACCCCTTGTCTGCCGCCTTCTGTGGAGAACCCACTCTGCTGGGGTCAGGCTAGCTGTCCCTAGGCCCACTGCTGTCCTTGGTCCCATCAGGGCCTCAGATTTGCCCAGGGCATAGAGCCATCAGACTCAACACAGGACATCCAGTTGAATGAGAATTCCAGGTACTGAATAGTTTTAATGTATCTAGAGATAAACCTATTTTAAAATCTAGACTCTTAAATACATACAATGTAAATATGTTATGTTATACATAATATAATACAGATCATGTTTTTAATTTATATGGGGTGTATTTAACACTTGATATTAAAGTGCTTTGTATTGCTTATCTAAAATCTGGACTTTAACTGGCACCTGTGTTTAATTTTCTGAGTCTGGCACCCCCGCCTGAGCATGGCTGTGCCCTCTGCAGGGATGGTCCTGGCGGGTTCCCCAGACACTGCATCCCACACAGCCTTTCTGGAGTGGGCTGGTCAGAGTCAGCAAGACAGTTTGGACCTTGCTTTGAGCTCTGCAAGGTGTAACCTTTTCTTTCCTACTGATTTAAAACCTGGAAATGAGCAGCCGTGAGAGGCACAGACGGTCATCTCCTGCAGGGAGACGAGCAGTCTGAGGATAAACTTTAGCCTGGCCTGATGCCGGAACTGCTGTCTCAGCCTCACCTGAAACCACTCTGGCCTTTGACTTCCTGGGTTCACCAGGGCCCTAAGAGTTTCCTTCATTATTAAAGCTAGCTTGAGTGGTTTTCCTGTGGCAGCCTTTGTGGTAAGATGCATCCCCAGGCTAGGATCACTCAGTCCCTGGGTGCCTAGCAGGCCTTTGCAGCTGCCAGACATCTGCTCTAGAGGCCTTGGGGATTTGGGCTTTCTTGTTTGGGCTTGATGAACCCTGGAGGTCTGTGCTTGGGAACACACAAGGCCCTGCTCCACATACCCCGGGGCTCTGATTACCCACTCACTGTGGCAATTTATCTTCTCGAGGAACTGTCTCACCTGAACACGGTCCAGGGCAGACTTCAGCCCAGATAAAATCAGAAACACCCTGGGAGTCTACAGAAGGCTCTGAGTGCAGAGATAGGAGGAAATGGCCCCCGAGGCTCAGACGCAACAAGCCAGGGGCTTCCTGCAGGAGGGCAGGGCATTCTGTTTGCGGAATTCTTTGGGAGTTGAACAATGGGTCAGAAACTAGCAGCACTCTGTTGGCCCAAGGAAAAGGCAGACCGGAGTGGAGACTTGCCCTTCAACAAAACAAACCATAAATCTGACCACAGTCACAGCCCAGCCCTTCTCTCCAAATTGTTTTCCTGTTTCCAATTCCGTGTCTTGGCAAGGCCCCAAACTTGATGGAGGGGAGCTGGCCTCTTGGTGCACAAAGAGAATCGCTCTCCTGGCTGCAGGGGCAGTGCACATTCTTATGTGTGAACAGGAAAATGTATTCCTGGGATAGGAAACGGCAGTGACCACCTCAGGGGCACTTTGTTCTCTGAAGCCGAAGCTCTGAACAGGACCCTCTGACTCTGCTGTCATATGCCAGGACCCTCTCCTTGTTCACAAGCAGCCACCAAACAGAGAAGGACACCCATGTTTTCTAAACTCTTCAGTTTCAGTATTGTAAAGGTGCTGCACACTTGTCAAAACAAGTCTAACCGTAACCAAAATGCATAAGGAAAAAGTCAATATGTACTGCCTCCCCTCCCATCCCCTGCCTGCCAGCATCACACACCCTCGCCATGACACTTCAGTGTCACCCCTTACTGACTCCCAAACATGATCAGACACTGAACCCTACTCAAAATTGGTATTTTCCCTTAAAAACTATGCTAGCTTTCTGTTGCTGTGGCCTAAACAAATACCTGAGAATAACAAATGAAAGGAGGAGAGGTTTCTTTTGGCTTACGGTGTCAGAGGTTTCAGTCCATGATTGCCTGGCACCACTGCCTTTAGACCTATATCAAGGCATAGACATCATGGTGGAAAATGTACTGGAGGGAAGCTGCTCACCTCATAGCATCCAAGAAGCACACAGACAGGGAAAGACCCTATGAAAAGAGCCAGAAAAGAAGAAACCTGGAATCAGCTCATATCCTCAAGGGTAAGGCTCTGATGATCCAGTCCCTCCAACTAGGCCCTAGCTCCTAGGTCTTTATCATCTCCTGATAATGCTTTCAAATCTAAATCACCAATGGATTAATCCACCACTGAAGGTGAGCCCTCAGGACCCAGTTATCCACCAACAGTCCCACCGCTGAACAAATGAGACTTTGAGGAGACATTTTGGATGTAGTATACTACAGCAAAAAATCTCAGTGACATCTTTTCTGATCTATTAGTGTGGCTCTGATTTGTGGCTTTTCATAGCGGCCAATTTTCCTTAGTACACGTGGACCAACATGTTCCCTATTAATCACACATAGGTTGTTTCTGGTTTTGTTGTTTCGACCACAAACAGCCCTTCAACATTCACAGATGTGAAAGTCAAACTATTTAGCAACTGCACTCCGCCCAGCTGCCAGACCTTGAGCCCTGGAGCTGGAGGCTGGCCTTCCACACCCTGGAGCCTGATCCGGTAAGCAGGAAGAGAATATGATCCTCAACAGAGGAAGCTGGGTCATTAAGATTTTGTGATTTTATTCCTTTGAGTCAGATTTGTGCACATGGGTTCGTTGGGATTAGGGATGTGCATTTCTCTTTGATCTGTGATTGAGGACACAAAAAGCCTGACTCTAGTTACCATATGAGAGAAGGGACTGAGCTGCCTGATGTCCCAAATTGGCCATGGACTGAGGCAATGAAGCAAGAAGCACCTTCTCTGCATGTCACCTTCACAGAGGACAGATGGCATGTCACCTGCACTGAGGACAGCTAGGCTTTCTGAGTGAACATCCACCTAGCCACCTGCATGCTACCAGCCAGGGGGAGGGCAGGGGCCAGGAGATCTCTCACATGCCCCGTGTGACCCAACTGTACCAGCCCTGCAAAGTACTGAGGACAACTCTGAGGCCATCACAGTTAACACTGTGTGGAGTCTTGCAACCCCTTCAAACACGCTGCAAAAACTCCTGTATTCGAAAGATTACATCAGACCCAAGTATTTTTCCCAGATGACAAAAATATAATGTGAGTCACATTTAAAATTATCTAGTAGTCCCATTAAAAATCAAAGTTGAAAAAGTAGCACTGTGCAAGGATGAGGCAGGCGGATCACAGGCTCAAGCCCAGCCTGAGCAGCTTACTGATTTAACAAGAATGTGTCTCAAGGGGCTGGGGATATAGCTCAGTGGAGTAAGCGCTTGCCTAGCAAGCGCAGGGTCCTGAGTTCGATCCCCAGTACCACCAAAAAAAAAAAAAAAAAAAAAAAGAATGTGTCTCAAAATAAAAAAGTTTATAAGCAGGCTGGGGGATGTAGCTCAGAGAGGAGACCCTGGGTTCAATCCCTTGTATTGCAATAAAAAAAGTGAAAATAACTTAAATAATGTATTTCTTTTAACCCACTGAATCCAAAAATAATGTTGTTAACATGTGAACAAATTATTGACATTTTCGCTGCTTTTTTGAACTAAGTCTTGGAAATCGTTGTGTATCTCATATCCGCAGTACATTGCAATTCAGACCAACACACTTCAGGTCCTAAGGGGTCTCGGGTTGCACTGTTACAATTGTGGAAGCTCTGGGGCTGGAGGACAACCACTCCCCTTCCAGTGTGGATCAAATTGGGATAGGTGGCCTCAAAGCAAGAGAGGATTAAAAATCCTCAGCCTGTTCTCTTTAGCCACTAACCCTGATTCTGCCTTATAGAGACAGAGAGGGAATTCTTTCCTTTTGATGGTGAGTCCCTCATTCATTCGTTCATTCATTCATTCATCATTCAGTCACTCAGAGAGCATTCACTGAACACCTATATTGCACCAAGGAACTGGGGATGCAGCATGGTGTGAGGCAGCCGCCTTTTCTGTGTTCCGAGGCTGTGGGGTGCTTGGGCACCTGTGCTGATAGACAGACAATGAAACCTGTGGGAACCCAGGGCTGTATGGGCCTGGGACCTTGCTAGGGGGGACACTGAGGTAAGGCTGGGAGATCACAGGTAGCTATCTTGGGGTGGGGTATGTGTCTTCCTGGGAGTAGGGGGCAGCAGAGTGGGTCCAAGCCCAGGGAAAAGCACACACTAAGATGGGGGACAAAGAAGACCTGGGGGCCCTGAGTTCTTCCGGAAGGCTGAGGTGCAGAATGGGGTGTGCAGAAGGGATGGAGGGAGGGAGGGAGGAGGCAGGAGGAGGGGGGTTTAGGAGGGTCTGGCAGGGTCCTGCTGAGGGATCTGGGTGTTCTACATGCTGTCCCCGAGAGCTGAGAATGTCGGAAACCATGCCCACCGCTCTCCCCATCCTTCCCTTCCCGCTCCCCCTTCCCTCTCCCAGCAGCATCCAGGCTCGGGAGCCCTGAGGTCCACTTTCCTCCCACAAACTGGCCCATCTCCACCCCCAGGGCAGACCCCAGCCTCCCCCCATTCCTCCTTCTCACCAACCCAGGTCACAGGCCACCTCCTCCTCCTAGAATGGCTGCTCCCCAGCCAGGGAAGCCCAGTCCCACTACCTCCGCAGGCTGGCGCTTCAGCGCCTCAGACATCACTGCTCACAGGGCTGTCCTGGCCATCTGAGTTCCTTTTTATTCTGGTTTTGTTTGCGGGTACTTACTATCTGCACACACACACACACACACACACACACACACACACACACACACACAGCAGACCAGGACCCCCTCGCCCACTGTTGCCTGCCTAGCATTTGGAATGATACTGGCTTGAAAGAGGCATCCAGCAAACAGAGGTTGGGGAATAAATGAGGCTGCTCAAACTTTCCCAAGGCAACTGTTCTCTGAATCGTGGAATCCTGGGCCCAGAGTTTGCGGAGAAGCCCTGGGAAACTGCATGTGAAGCTCTTGGAGTCGCATGCAGACAGCCGAGAGTGAATACCCTGGTTCCAAATGCCCAGGGTCGCATCCCAGCTCTTCCACGTCTGGGTGGTGACCCTGGGCACCACCTCTCACTCTCAGGGCCTGCAGCTTTCTCATCTGCATAGAGGACCTTGGGAACCCAGGATCATAACACTCTCCGCACAACACATGGAGAGACAGTGCCCCGGAAATGGCACCGTCATGAGGAAGCATCCTTCTCCCTGGCTTGGCAGAAATTCCCTGGAAAATAGAGCAGAAGGCCAAGCCATCCACTAGCTAAGTGAAGAGCACAGTCCCTGGGACTGGAGAGATGGGTGCATGGCCCAGATCCAGTGG
Organism: Dinomys branickii; assembly: GCA_004027595.1. Taxonomy (NCBI): domain Eukaryota; kingdom Metazoa; phylum Chordata; class Mammalia; order Rodentia; family Dinomyidae; genus Dinomys; species Dinomys branickii. The sequence goes on along the minus strand of PVLD010014800.1, from coordinate 24,899 downwards.
TCAAGAAACAGCTGGCCATGCAGCCAGGTGGAATAGCCCCGCAGGCCACAGGAGTCACGTGTCCTGGACCAGATGACCAAGGAAGGTGGCGAGGGACTGTCTTCCGGCCCCAGCCATCTCCTCTGTTTGCCCAAAGTTCTCCACTTACTTTGAGGTGTGTGGCTCTGCCCCTTGGGGTGACCCAAAGCACCTATGGGGTGCTTTGAGAATGCCGGAAACATAAAAAAGTTTGTCCTTATGAGTACCAGAGTAGCTGCGGCCCCAACACTAGGGGCATGATGCAGGCTGTGCTCACGCTTGAGCCCCCTCCAAGGGGAGGCTGAGGTTCCAGGATAAGGCGCAGCCAGGGACCCACATTTAGGGAATGGAATTGGCCACTAAGGAGCAAGGCTGGGGCTCAGAGGGTAGCCTTAAACTGGGCTTCCAAAAGCTCCCACGCTGTGGCAGCCCATCCACCCATGCCCAGAACAGAAGCAGTGCTCAAGCCTCAGCAGTAAAGTTGTAAAAGGCAGTAACTGAGTATTCCTAGGGGGTTAGAAGTGTGCCCAGCGTGTAAGATGCATCAGAGAAGTGTTTGCAAAGAAGTAAATACATGCATGTATTTTGCATGAAAAAGGTGTAGAATGGTTCCATTCCTTTGTCATTTGGTTCATCCCATTACTCTTTAGCTGGAGTTGCAGGGGAGCTGCTCTGCCCGCCCTGCTTCAGGACTTGGTGTACAGCAAGGAGTACAGGAGGAAATGAGGGGCACATGTTTTGCCAGACCCTGGGGTCCCCTGCCTTACCTGAGGGCCAGTCCCTGCTCCACCAGCTGCATCCGCTCCCCCCTCTGTCTCCGTGGCTGCAGCAGGGACTGCCACCTTTTTTCAGAGTCAGAACTAGTGCTGACAGCATCACTTAAAAATAAAATAAGGCTGGGAACTCATTTATGCTGAGATCATGGAATTTTTCCCAAGCTGCCTGCAGGACAGAACAATAAAAGTTTGTCCTTCATAGCATTCTGCAGGATGTTACCACTGGAGAGTTTCCCCCCACCCACGCTTGGACAGTTCTTGTAAGTGGTCTGTCCCCTTCCTCAGGGAGGCTTAGCATAAGCGAGCCCGCCTGATCCTCTTCTAGCCGTGCCAGTTGTCTGGATCCTGGTCCTTCTGCCCAGGGAACTTGTCCCTAGGAAGGGAAAAGGAAAATCAGCTTCCCTCCCTCTCCCTCGCTCCTGCCTTAGAGTAAAAAGTGATGAGAGAAGACAGAAAAGGAAGAGAAAGGGAAATGCAAGCAGTAAGCAAACTTAATTTCCTAAGAACTGGACCGATAAGAGATGTTAATGATTGGGGAGGGAGAGGGGGCCGGCGAAGCAAGCTCCAGAGCAACACACAGTACAGTGATAACACTTAGGAACTTACAAACCAGTGTGTGATTATGGATATGTATTACCTAAATGCATTTTAAGAATCTGGAAAGATACACTTCAAACTTCTAACAGCGCTGCTTCTGGAGAGAAGCACGAAATCAGAAATGAGAAAAATCAGGTGGAGTGCTTCTGACTTGTGCTCTCTGTATCTCCGTGGTTTAAATTTTTATGGATAAAATTTTTAAATAATTGTTTTAAATTAAGAGGGTAACCACCATCCAATTAGAGATATATGTAAACTGGGCCATATCAGCTGTTGGGAAGATGTGAAGAATTCCCAGAGGCGGCAGTGCATATTGATGGTGTCACTCTGGAGTATAATTTTTCAGTGTTTATTAAAGGTTTATTGAAATCTGCGGGCCAGTTTCAGCTTCTGGTCTTCTGAAAGAGGTGCCCTCTGGACTCCAGTTAGAATACCCAAGGCTGTGCATAATAGGGAAAAGTGACAAGAGCATAAAAATCTTTCCCTAGGAAGCTGCAAAATAAACTATCTGGTGTCCAGCTACAACCCCCACGGCATCCTTTAAAAAAATAAAGCAAAGCTACACTTCCTGATGCAGGAAGTTCTGCATGTTGTCACAAGATTCTCAAAATGGGAAGGGAGCTGCAGCATGATCTTTAGATAACGATACGTTCAGTATTTTCTATGAAAACATATTGTTAAGTTTTCCATCGCCATGACAAAAATACCTGAGAAAATCAGCTTAAAGGAAGAAAGCTTTACTCCGGCTCACGGTTGCAGAAGTTTCAGTCCATGGTCACTGGGACGCATTGCTGTGAGCCTGTGGTGAGGCGCAGCGTCAGGGAGGAGCAGAGCTGCTCACCTGTGTGGCCAGGAGCCAGAGGGAGTGGGACAGCCTCAGGGGAAGGAGCCAGATACAAAATATAACCTTTGAAGCCACAACCCCTGTGACCTGACTGGTCCGATTAGTCCAGCTCCTGCCACGCCCACTCAGCCGATGAACTCGGCAGTGGATTAACGCATTCAATGAAGTTAGAGTCCTCATGATTGCATCAAACTCCACAAAACCTCATCAGCTGGGTTTTGCACAACGGGCTTTTGGGTGACATTTTGGGTCCCAAGCATAACACATAGGATGTACATCCGTGTAGTGTCACAGGAAGTGCAACAAAGTGACCCCAGAGCATGGCAGCAACCACGCTGGTCTCCAAACATGTCTAGCCAACTGCACGTCTGGCCCACCTTGAAGCTGAGGGGGTCATGTCACCACATCTAGTGAGTGAGTAATGAGAAGTGTCACGTCGCCACTATCGGGTGTTTGACTCCTGCCACTCAACCCTCAGCACTCCTGTGCTCAGCAGGTTTACAAGCCCCCTTAGGACAGCAGCCTCCCACAAACCTCGGGCCACTGAGTGGAGACCCTCCCATGCCACTTTGGTGTCTGCACATCTGGGGGTTGTGTTGTTTGCTTTGGCTTATTTTTTGTTTTTGTGATACTGGGGGTTAAAATGAGAGCCTTTGCAATGAATTACATCTCCAGCCCTTTTTCTTTTTCTTGTTTTCTTTTTCATCTGAGACATGGTCTTGCTAAGACTACCCTGGCTAGGCTTGCAGTTGTAATACTCCTGCCTCAGCCTCCCAGAGAGCTTGGATTACAAGTATGCCCTGCGTGCTGTTTCTTGTTATGCAGAATAACCCCTCCTTCCTTGTCAGATGCACTGGACATCACCTCCAGTAAAAGCTCACGGGTAAGGTGCTTATCGTGTACTATTCATCAAAGAACACGACTGTGCACTGCTTTTATAATAAACAACATAACTCCTGCATATATGAATTGTATGCTTCAGATTAACCTTTCAAAAGGAAGAAGAACACTAGCAGACATAAGTACTAGCTTGAGTCGGAACCTCAGCAATCCCAGGTCTCCAGCACGCTGCCAGCCTGCAGATTTGGACGTGCTGACACCACATGCACTGGTTCCTTTGGGGGAGGTTGAGCCTCGAGAACCTGGGTTCCAGCCCCAGCTGTGCCCCTAGGCTGCACCCCAGGGTGTCAGGCACTGCCTCTTTGAAACTGAGGATCATAAGTGGTCCTGTCAGCCCACCATAGTAGGACTGTTTGAGGATTTCTGAGGGGTCACCTTGTGCCTCACCCCCACCCCTGCCCCAGCTACTTCCCACTGGCTGCAGATGACCTACTTGGCTTTTCCCCTGTAATTTTCCATGTAGTTCCCATAGTTCTCTCTCAGTGGGACCACTAAGGAGTGGGGTGGGAGGGCAGTCATCACCCACCTCTGCTGTTGGAGCTATTCAAAACTAGAAATAAGGGGCTCCAGACAGGGTGCATTCCCTGCCCATCTTTTCCCAGGTCGAAGATGAGTTTCCCGGGGGATTTTCAGGCGGGTGTGCTCCGGGTGGCCCCAAAGCCCTGGGTCTTCCCGACATCATCAGAAGGCACCCAAACACGCTCAGAACAAAGGCGCATGCTGCAGTCTGTCTCCACGTGAAATGGGAGTGAGCCAGCCCCACTGACTGCATCCACCTGTCGTTCCTTACTTGCTTCTAAATTCAAACAAGATAACATCTCTCATCACGGGCTGTGGGCTGGAGCCCAAGAACCTGTATCTCATCATCACCTTGCCTAACCAGGACCTCAAAGAGTTCATAGGCAACCTGATTGAGCAGGGTGTCTCCTAGAAAGGTTCTTGCTAGCTGGAGACCCTGCACAGTGGGTCTATGGTACCAGACTAACACAGTCCATCTGTCCACAGCTCCAGCGGCCTCAGGCCCAACCTAGGCTCAACCCATGTTTTCAAGGCCCCACTGGGGAGAGGGACTCTGTCTGCTGCTTGGGACAGGCATGGAGAAGGCCACCCCTGTGCCTGGAGCTACCTCTTCTCAGCCAGAAGCTGTTCAATTGCCAGAAGCACTTCAAGTTCTTCTCCTACCTCACCAGCAGGGACACTGGGGTCAAGAGAGGGACAGGATGGGGTCTGAGTCACGAAGCACTCAGAGCACAGCTGAGGAGGGAGACCCTCCTCTCAGCGCCACCTGGAACCCTGTGATTCCCCAGCTGCCTCGCTTGCAGGACCTGGCGAAGGCCCTCCTTCTTCCAGCCCTTTCCAGGCCATCCAGGCAGGTGTGACAGCAGTGCCCCAGCCCCAGAGCCTCTGACCGCATCACCAACCAGTATTGTCAACACATAGACCCTCACTTGTCTCCCCACAGTGAAGGCCACAGTGTGTGCATTTACGGCTCACAGGTAGAACAGGCACACACACACACACACACACACACACACACACACACACACACACAGAGTATTAAAAGGCTGGATAGACGAGATGCTCCTTCAACACCAGCTGTGTGTCCTGGCAGGGCTGAGCTGGCTAGTGAACAGCGCAGCGTCCTCTGGACCTCACTGGGCTGTGGCATCCCCTCCCCTGGCCCATTTCACCTCAGGCCTTGGGGCAGGACCACGCCCCCTATCGCTTCCACCTGTGCCTGTGTTCAGGGCCAGCACAGGGACAGGCAGGCTCCATCAGCCGTGCAACCTTGGCCATTTGTTTGAACTCCCCAAGCCTCAGCCTCCTCAATTCTCAAGGAGGATAATATCAACATCCTGTGGGTTTATATGTGGTTTGAATAAAATATTCCAGGGAAAACACAGACGAGGCGCCAGCACTGGGCAAGCACTAGGTTTACTGTTCTCTTAGTTTGGGGTGCTACCAATGCAGAGGCTGAAGCAAGGGTTGGGGCAAGATGATTTGGGAGGTGATCCAGGAAGCGAGGAACATAGGGGTGTGAAGGAGGAGGGTAGGACAGGTCTTAGTCTTGTTCCTGGGAGGTCTGACCAACTGTACCCACTAGCACCCCTCCACGCTGGCTGAGGGCTGCTTTGGGGGCAAAGAAAGAGACTTAAATTCCCAACTCTCTGCTCTCCGAGTCTACGCTTGGTCAGAGGAACCCGAAACAGGGGGCACAGGAAGCCACTGGCCGCCAGCCTCCAGGGCGACTGTAGGGCCCAGGCACGTTGACAGTATCTGCTATAGCTACTACCAACGTCATCTTTATCCTCACGCCTCGTCGCCAGACGACCCGCACTGTGCTGGCAGTCACCAGGAGTGGAGAGGAAAGATGTCAAAGGAACCAGCTCCTGTGATTCCAGCAAGGCCAAATCTGTAGGTTGGCAGCACGCTGGAGACCTGGGATTGCTGAGGTTCCAACTCAATCAGCCACGTGTGCAGGCGTCACTCAGCCGGAGTCCTTGCCGTGAAGCAACCGGGTGCGTTGCTGAGGTTCAGAGCTCAAGAGTGGCTCCCAGGAAACTCTGCAGTGCATTTAGAAAACTAAATTGAGTTCCACAGATGCAGAGGAAACAATGAAAGGGGTCACTGCAGGACTCTGGAGACCCAGGGGCAGCGGAAGGAATGGCGGAGGGAGTGCTGGGTGCAGGGCCTCCGGGTGGCCCAGCTCACTGTGGGGGGCTGAGGCCAGGGGGCTGACTGCGATCAGCTATTTGGGGCCAAGCCAGGGTCCTCGCTGCATTATTGGAGGCCAGAGAGGACCACGTTTTAGGGAGACGACACAGGGCCCCCTGAGACAACACACAGCAGTGTTTGAACCGCCTCTGGACATGGAATGATGACAAGAAAAGACAGTGTCCCACAAGGTCGCTGTGACATGTTCCAGGGGCAGATTTCAGCCTGCTCCCTATAAGGGACTTTGCAAACTATTTTTGGAGGTTGATTTATGAAGCTATTTCCACCCAGCAGCCATTCTGCCTTATACTGGCAAAAAGTCCCACATCCTCATGGGGGGTTCTCTTCCCTCAGTTTTATGCCCTGTGTGTCCAGCGTCCCAGGTAGGACCAGCCTAAGGCTTCCTGACCTAAGTTAAGTGACCCATGGAACTTGTACCAGGGAGTCCAGCCGCGTCGCCACTACTGGGTCCTGGAAACAAAGGTGCCGTGGAAAACAGGACCAAGCCCCAGAGTAAAAGCCCAGGGCTGGACCCCCAGCCTGAAGCCAGAAGGGGCTTGGGATCCCATGACCAATGAGCTTCCTTTTTGCTTAAGCCTTTGTAAGTCAGGCATTCTCTCTCTTGTGGCAGAAAGGGACACAGGGGACCTCCTGGGAAGCTTTGGCAATCGGTGTGGAGTTTATCAGTTACTACTGGAAATTACCTTAGGCACTGGGCAACGTGAAGATTATTGGCAGATATAATAACCGCTCACAAATTTAACTTGCTCTTTTTATCCACACACATCCGCGTGCCCCTGCTGACGGCCCCACAGCTGCCAGGAATCTGCGCCTTTCCCCATAAAGCTGCTGTATCCACGCACTCAACAAGTATTTTCTGAGCACCTACTATCCCAAACACTGGGAGTGCGGCCCAGAAAAAGTAGCCGAAGAGCACTGCCCTTGGGCTGAAAAAGAGAGATCGTGGAAAAAGCATAATAAATAAGCTATGATTTTTATGAGATCATCAGCCATATGGGTAGAAAATGCAGGCTAGAAGGACAAGAGGGATTGGGGTGGGGAAGAACTCATTTGAGAAGGTGACATTTGAGCAACAACTTGAAGGCCGTGCTGGTATCTGGGGAATCAGATTCACAGGAGACAGCGTGGCCTGTGCAAAGGCCCTGAGGCCATGTGTCCCTGGGCTATTCAAGGCATTGCTCAGAAGCCTGAAGAGCAGGATGGGGTGAAAGCAAGGGGAGGATGTGCAAGTGGCCAACTTTGGGGGATCATGAAATAGGAACTAGTGAGTTTCAGCGCAGAGCAGCGCCACGCTCTGACTATTGCAGTGCAGTAGGTGAGGACAGAGCAGACGATCACAGATGCTGCTGCCAAAGCCCAGGTGAGAAAGGCCGGTGGCCTGGTCCCAAGGGTGGCAGCGGAAGGGGCTGAAGCGGTGTGACTTGTATGGGTTTCAGAATCAGAGTGCCCGGATTCCTCACCTCCAGGAGAGGGGGGTCCCTTGGGGAACCTGCATTTGCCGACCTGCCAGGCATGGCACCGTGGGGATGGCAGCGGGGGTTGGCACAGAGGCAGTGGTATCCCCAAAGGAGGAAGGACGCTTCTATAAGGGAGTAGTCTCTACAGGGGCTCTGGGCCCAGGAAGGAAGCTTCGGAAGGAAGGGGGGCTGCTGTCCTCTGTCCCAAGGAGCTGGGTCCCCAGCCAGCCTTGAATCCTTCTGCAGCCGTCGCCCAAAGTGACCAACAGCCCTGGTCTCTGCTCCACCGCCTCCCCGCAATTTATTTGTTTACAGGATGTCTAGGACGTCTAGACAGGCTTGGGGGTCAGAGACTGACGTCCAAGGTGGCTCCCTGATGGGGCATCAGCTGCTTCTGCAGAAAACCACGAAGCCAAACACAGAGGCGCCTTGGTCTGCAGAGCTCATGGACAAGGAAAATGCTTCATTCTTTCCTGCTTTATCAGTTGACAGCTTCCAACAGATAACGCTTATTTTATTTAAGCTTTTGCACACCCAGCAAGATAAACATCCCTGAATTCCAGCCTTCACAGAAAAAAAAAAATTAAAAATGGATGAAGTCAGAATCTCAAGCAGGTTCCTGGGAACCCCAGTGAGGTGGGGCTGCAGGATCAGGTCCAGATTTAATCAGAGCCTCATGCTGTGCTGGACATGGAAGGAGCCGGGTCACAGGCACCTGGGGCCGGAGGTGAGGAGAGCCGAGCCAGTGCCAGGCAGGTTTAGATGTTCTGAGGAGGAACCTCCCCTACCCAGCCTTGTCTGACTCCGTTTCAGGGTGAGAGGGAACACAGGGCCCTGTGGTCTGATCCAACGCTGCCTCTGTGAATCTGCATAGATGGGGAAAGATGGCCATGCCTCATTTTTCCCAGCTAGGATTCAAGATCATAGGCAAAAGTGTACGGGCAAGCCCCTGTCCCAGGGAAGGTGCATGTGAGAACCTCCCAGGGTCTCGGCAGGCGCGGATCCTGGACCCCCAGCACACTCCTGGGGCTGGGACGCCCCTGAGGGCTCCCTCAGATCCCACTACTGACTCTCACCACCTCCCCAGGCCCCTGTGCCGCCCAGGAGGAGCCTCTCTTCACCTGTAGCCAGGTTGAGGGGCTGCAGAGCAGGAGCAGGAGCCCTGGGCTACAGGGAAGACACAGCTACCACTGATCTCAGCAGAAAAGAGCAGAGACGCAGCAGCTCCCAGAGCCACCACAGGCAGGAGACTCGGACTAGAAAGGCGGCAGGACACATGGGGGTCCTACCCGGGGGGAGCTTGCCCGGTGACACTCGTCCCTGTCAAGGGTGAGGGCCTGCTGTTGCTGTCAGGGCTGCCCACCCCTTTAGCTCAGGTGCAATGCCAGCACCCCTCATTCCTGGGGCCGTCAGGGCTGAGCTGGACCCCCTGGCTCATGCAGAAAGCCGGCTCGTGCTCTGCCTCTGGTAGAGACCCCACACCCGGGAAGCATGTTCTGGGCCCCTGGAACTGCCCAGCCTCCTCCACAGAGCATCCTGAGCACCAGCCACCTCGTGTGTCTAGCTCCCTCCGAGTCCAGGCAGGTCCCTGAAGGTGGGTCTAAGTGACAGGCCGAGTGAGGCGCACTCCACTACAGCGCCAGCTGGCTCCAGACTCCACCTGCCACCGCCCACATGGGGTTTGCAGAGAACCAGCTGGGGGGATTACATGGGTTTAAAAACTGGTGTGTCAGAGGGGGAGGTGGTACTTATGAAAGCACGACTCGGGGCTGCGTCAACCAGGGGGCAGAGACACGGCCCACACGGCGGTCACGGTGGTCACGGAGCAGGAGCACCCACGCAGTCAAGCTCCTGGATCATGCGGGCAAGTAGAGGAAGAGGCCCAGGGCTTGGCTGTGATGTTGAACTGGCACTTTACAGAAAGTTTCCACTGGGGGAAATGGCATAAAGGATCCCTCCGTGTTATTACACTTACACTTCAATCTACAATTATCTCAATAAAAAAGTACAAAAACTTTTTTTTAAAAAGTATCATGATCTCTGAAGTTAGTCTTTGAAAGTTCTTTTTCTGCATCCATTGGTTTACTCTAAAATGCAATCAACAAACTTCTTTTGGTCAAACAATATGTTTTAAGTCCTGCTCTGCGCTGAGGCCTTGCTCTAGGGCCTGTGATAACCACATGACCAGATGCAGGACCTCCCCCCAGCATGGTACCCAAATCTGGTGGCAAGAACAGACCACAGAGAGCCAATACCTAAGTCCACGGAACGCTGTCACACGATAAGAAATGAGTCAGCAGGGAATATCGCTCACCAGCACAGCACCTCCTTGGCAAGCACGAGGTTATGAGTCTGAATCCCAACACAAAAAGAAAAACAGAAAAATGCTTCAAAATATATATCCCAGGGACACTTTGAATGCTGTGATCTAAATTACTGGAAGTCCCCAGGCTGTGATGCTCCTGGGCTGGAGCCTTCCAGAAAAAAGAGCCTGTGGGCCCACGCCGTCTGGTGAGAATGGGCTTATCCCTCCTGGGGCTCAGACACGCTCTCCTGCCAAGGAGCCTGGTGCGTGAGGAGGTAACATAGGAGGTGGCCGTGAGTGACAGGGCTCTGGGGGCCTTCTCCCTGGTCCCATTAGGAGTCCTCAAGGCGTTCTAGGCAGAGGTGAGCCACGGTGAGATCTTAAGACTTGAAAGGGCTGTCCTGGCTCCGCGCCTCTCCCAGCTCAGAGGCTGCGATTCTAGCCAGCATCTATACAGCGGCTGCTGATCCTCCAGCCCAGGGTGGGTGTAACGAGACCCAGACATCCACCCTGGTCAGTGCCGATGGGGAGAGTAAGTCTGCGCCCTGTGCTGCTGATGGCTGGAGAGGGTCCCCACCAACACGGGCCCTGTCTGCCTTGGCTCAGTAACAGTACCAGCCCCAGGCACAGGCACAGCTGTGGCCCCTCGACTCATATGCTCCAGGGCAGCAAGTCACCCCCAGTGGTGACAACACGGAAGGCAGTCCTCAGTTTCCCACCTACTTGGGGTGCAGTGCAGATCTGCAGTGTTTTGGAGGAGTCCCCCCGGAGCCCAAGCACTTGCTGCTTGGTGGAAAATTCCCAGAGTCACTGGTTGGCAGTCAGATCAAAAGCAGAACAGAATTCAGACAGTTTCTCGTCTATGGTTTCTTTCTAATTAATTCCTCATAAGCACATGCAGAATCTGCACCTCCTCTCCCTCCTAGCTCTTCCAACCCATGCATATTTAGGAGCTTAATGGCTTTCCTGGTGAGATACATAAGTCATATTTAGAGCAAAGGGTTAGTGGAAGTTGGGGACCTTACCCCTGACCCTGGGTACTTCTGTTCCTCTGTTCTTGCAATCCACCAGGCCAACATGCAGGGAACATGTATTGTTTTGTCTGCCCAGCATCCTTACCCTCTCCTGTAGAGACAGCATCCAGGTGCTCTTTTGGGGGATAGAGCTGACCCTACATCTGTGCTCAAGGGAGGTATCTGACCGAGACATGCCCAATCAGAATAAGAGATCCCTCCAGTGATTGGTTCAGGGACATGCCCATCACTCAAAACAGGCCAGGGAGAGTCTCCTTGGAGACTCCTGCAGAAGGACAGAGCACTCTGTACTTAAACCAGGATGTGGGTGACAGGATATCCTGAAATGGCCTGGTCATCAGGAGGGAGAGCTAGACTAAGGTTGAGGCCAGGACAGAGAAGAGCAGCACCCAGTGAGCAAAGCTGAGACATCACTTCATGTCCTCGATCTAGCCATACCTGAAGCTTAATCCAGTTACATAAGCCAATTTACGTGAATGAAGTCCCTTCCTTAAGCTATTTCTGCTTATGGCTGCTCCTGACCCAGTGCCACCTTGCCTCACACTCAGCCACCCAGCAGAGGGCCTGGGCTGGAGGGAAGGAACTCTACATCTGGGCCCACCTGAAAACCACTCCAGGGGACTATTCCTAACTGGTTTCTTGTTAGGGAGATGGCGGAATTCCCAAGAAACTTCAGAGACCCCTGCTGGTCCTGGAGAAATGAAGGTTTTTGAGATCCTAGAGACGAATGTGTGGAAGGTATCCTGGACAGGGAGACATTCAGAAGAGGGGATAGTGTTGTTTCTGGGCCCAGAGACAGGGTATGTGAGTCAGCTATTTGTGCCAAAATCCCTGAGACAAACAGTTTGAAGAAGGAACAGTATATAGTGGCTCATGGCTGTGGAGATGTCAGTCCGTGGCCAGCTGGCTCCATTGCTGTGGGCCTGAGGTAAACCAGAGCACCGTGGCGGAAGGGGAGGGTGGAGGAAAGCTGGCCCCTGATGGTGGCTGGGAATAGGAGAGGGAAAGCAGGGAGGTGAAGGAAGGAGAGAGAGAACAAAAACGAGGAGGAAGAAACGGGAGAAGAGGAAGACAGGAAAGAGAAAAGAATCAGGGACAAAATATAGTCCCCTACTCCATTCAACCAGGTCCCACCTCCAACGTGTCCATCACGTTGTGAACCTACCAATTGGTTAAGCTCGGATGAGGTCAGATGTCTTGTGATCCAGTCCCTAAAGCGCCACCTCTGAACCATGCTGCTCTGGGGTCAAACCTTCAACACATGAGCCTTTGTGGGATCTTGGGGCCCAAATTCTAACAGATACAGGGATAGGGAAAGACAAGTGGGAAGGAAGAGGGAGAGAACTATAGTTATGTATCTCATTTAATGCCATCAAGTAAATAAGATTAGAATCCTAATAAAAATAATAGCCAACATGAAAAAGTACTCAGTGCGTACCTGATATTATTCTAGTGCTTTAAAATATAACAGCATTTCTCATCTGCACATGTGCCAGAGGCCAGGGAAAACAGCCAGGCACAGAGAGCTTAGCAACTTGTCCGTGGTCACCCAGCCTGTAGGCGGTGACACCCGGTTATGGCTGCAGGCCACTGGGCCCCTAGTTCCTGCTGCCAGTCACTGCTCTGCACTGCTGCCTTTTCTTAGAGGAAGAAAATGGGATGTAGAGAACATATTAAATACATTTTATCTTTGATTGTCACCTAGTAACAGCACGTATTTATGGGGTACTGTGTATGCAATGTGTGATGCCCAGGTCAGAATCTTTGACTTAACCTTCTCCTCCAACACTTCTCATTTCTTTGTGTGGGGAGCATTTGAAATCCTCTCTACTAGCCATTTTGAAATATTCCGTTAGCTGTTGTCACCCTTAGTCACCCCATTGTGCCACAAGAACATTAGAAGTTATTCCTCCTGGCAGAAATGATCAAAGCACGTTATATGTATGTAAGGAAATATCACAATGAAACCCATTATTTTTGCACAATTAATATGCACTAAAATTATACTTTCAAAAATAAAGTAAAACTTGCAAAAGAAATGATTCTTCCTATCTGCCCACACCCCTGTATCCATTACCTACCCCTGGGCTGTGGAGCCAGTGAGCCAGAGGCAAAGACTTGAACCCAGGCCTGTCTTACTCAGAAGCCTGAACTCCTCCTCACCAGCAGACCCTGCCACACTGGCCCAACCTTCCCTGTGGGGAAGGTACGCTGAAGCCACGACCTGAGTCATCCCCTCCCTCCGTTCTTCCAGGGTTGGCAGCAGCGGTGGGGATTTGTTAGTAAAAGTAGATTCGTAGGACCCATCCAGACCTCCAAGCAGGAGGCTGGGAGCCTGCAGTTAACACACATCCCCCAGGTCCCTCCAATGCCCATGGAGGTGCCTGGAGACCACTGGCTTAGTGAACCTACGAAGGGAAAGGAGGACAAACCCAAAAGCTGTGCTCTGCCTGGGCAAGAAGCAGGATGATGGTAAGGCCCTATAGATACCATCCTGGCTGCCCGCAGGACAGACGCAAACTGGGAAGAAGCAGACACAGGACAGATTGTTTAGGTGGACCCTGGGTACCCTGACCTCCAAGTGTCTTCAGGCAGCAGCTCTGGCAGCGGCTGCTGGGTCCCTCATCAGCATCTGTCTCCCCTGGGCTGGCCCTCAGCACAATCTGGGTCTTCCTGGGGCTCTACACCATCTCTAAGCCGTGGTTTTCTGACTGCAAGGTGCCCAGGAGCCACTCGGGAGCCAGATACGGTGGTACATGCATGTAATTCCCACACTCTGGAAGGCTGAGGCAGGAGGATCACAAGTTGGAACCCAGCCCCAGCAATTTAGGGACTTAACAAGACTCTGTCTCAAAACTGAAAACTTTTAGAAGGGCTTGGGGTGTAGCTCCATTAAAGGTTCTAAGTTTGGCCCCCAGCACTTAACAAGAGAAGAAAAGGAAGTGACATCTGGGCCTTTATTAAAGCGTAGATTCTGACTCAGGAAGTCTTGTTGGGGCCTGAGACAGGGCCTCCAACTGCAGCACTTCCAGGTCTTGCGGGGAGGCAGTGGTTTCCTCCTGAAGCAGAGGGATGAGCTGCTGAAGCCAGAGGACCCTCAACTCCTTCCCCTGTGCAGGACACAAAGGAAGCCTCGGTCTCTCCTTCCAGCCCCGGAGGAGGCCTGAGTGTCTGGGGGGAAAGTAGAGCGGCTGCCCCATGGGCCGAGACAGGAGCTGGGCATGGTGGGGGCTACAGAGGACAGATGGTGGCCCTTGTGCAGCAGGCACACTGGAGCTAGAGTTGGGGCGGCCTGGAGAGCAGAACTCAGTGGAAACCTGGGGGCTTGGGGGGCTTCCCCATGTGGGAGTTTGATGGGGGCCACTTTCCCTGAGCTCTCAAAGGCAGCAAGGATGGAGTGGACAACTTTCTTCTCACCTTCTCTTCTCTCCTACCAATTAGGATGATCTGGGCGACTGACTCAACTGCACACATACCTCACGCTCTTACCTCATGCAGACTGCACAGGCCAGAGGCTCTCGGGTTGCTGATCCTGGTGAGGTGTCACGGTTGTGCAGGACCCAGTTTCCTCCCACACTTCCTTCTCCCCTACTACCTCCACACCTTGCACTGGCCCAGATGCTCCCTCATGGTTCCAGAAAGGCTGCCACTGCCCCGAGAATCACATCCAGAAGTGACTATGAAGGCAAAAGAGGGGGCCTACTTCACCCAGTGCCTCTCTTTTCAAGAATAAGGAACACTTTTCCTAGAATGGCTCTTCTCCCCATCTCCCTGGTCACAACTAGGCACACACCAACCCGGAGGGCAGTGGAGCCATGGAAAGTGGATTCCTACACAAGAGGAGGAACACAGCCCATGCCTATGGCACTCTGCAATTTACGCGTGAGGAAACTGAGACCTAGGAACTTGAGAACTTGTTCGGGGCTGAGGTAAGACCCAGCCAGCGGGTTTTTATAGGGGTCTTGCTCCTGGGTTCTGAGTGGTGACAATCAGCAGACTCAGTCCCCTATCCCTTGAGAGGCTGCTCCACATTGAGGTAGGTCTGCAGCCTGCGGGTGGATCCACCTCCCCTGTCCTGACCCCTGGCCCGTGTCTGAGTGAGTCCTTGCTCAGTCAGCAACCCCAGCATCTATCCCGCTCCAAATGAGAACACTGTGCAAGGCGGCAGCAGGACCCAGCCCAAGGATTCTCCCGAATGCACTTCTGGGAATGGACAGGATCTTTCACCCCTGGAGAGATGCATGGGGCCTGGTCAGGGTCCGGGAGCCAGGTGGCCATGCACAGAGGGAGCCTGGGCACCATGTTGTCCCCCACCAGGATTTCATGGCAGATCTGGAGCTCCCTGCTGCTAGCTGTGCACCCTACCAGCCACTGACAAGATGGACAGGTGCCCAGCGTGGGACAGCTTCACGGTCATGCACAGGCTCTCACGCTGACCCTGAAAGAAGATTTCACTTGGCCCCTGCCTCCTCCCCCGAACCAGGACCCACCCCAGGCTGTCACAGAGCCCCATTCCAGGCCTCCACACCATCAGAGATGACACAAAGATGCCTCACAACTGTCCTTCCACAGGTGAGGACAGGCTCCTGCTCCTTTCCAGGGTCTGCACGATACCTGTGCGGAAAAAGCACTAATGAGCCGATATTCGCCCCACAAAGGGCTCAATAAATGAGCTAAAGAGGGAGGGGCATGTGTCCCCACCAGGTGGGGGGCAGTGAGCCAGCACAGACCCGGCCCAGGGCTTCTGCTCGGCTCGGAGGAGCCGCCAAAGCAAACCCGGCGGGCAGCTGTCAGCCAAGCTGCCCTCTGGCTGGGTTTGAACAAACTCTTGAGGGCAGCTCCCAGCAGCGTCACCTGGAAAGTATTAGTGCCAGGCCCTTCCGCGCAGACGCAGCCTGCGGGAGGCACAGGGCTGACTTTGAAATCACTTTGGCCTTTGCGTTTTAAACGAGGCTGATTCTGATAAGCTGACCTGAATGTTAACGGCATGGGGGTTTCATTTGTATTCCGACGGGAAGTGATCAGCCGCTCCGAGGAGATGGAGCTGTTTAATTAGGTCTCGCAGTTAACTCAGAAGAAAGGCACCGCGCTGCCGGGAACCAGGAAGGAGCCCGAAGTCTCCCAGGAGCGCTCAGACTTCAGAGGAACTGCAGAATCAGAAGGCAGCGGGCAGAAGTAAAGAACCGGCTTCCTGAAGGACTGAGCCCAGAGCCTCCCTGCAGCGACCCAGGGCTTCTGATTCAGTCAAAACTACCAAGGAGGAGACAAGGGACAACAGACTGACAAAGACTCCATGGGTGCGTGTGTATGTGTGCATGTGGGCCCGTGTGGAGGGCCTTATTTTTACTACGAAGGAGTCAAATCTCTTCCAACACTGACAGCAACAAGATTCATAAAGGCCAAGACAGAAACAACTCAAAGGCCTATCCACATAGGATGGATGAATTCATGGCAGGGTGAGCACACCGTGGAATACTACACAACAGTGAAAAAAGAACAAGCTCGCGCTGTGTGCAAGAGCAAGGGAGCACTGTGGCATAGTGAGGCAGAAAAGAGGTAGCTGTGGGTCATGGACTATATGGAAACATATACAAAGGTCAAGAACAGGAAAAAAATCTACAGCACTAGAAGGCAGAAGAAGGGTGACCTTGGCAGGAAGCACATCCTGGGGTGAGGGTGCAGGGGACCCATGGATAGTGGGAAGCTTCCCTGCGTCAAGCAGTGCGGGACAGACGGGTGTGTGTAGAAATGCATCCAGCAGCACGTCCTCTAAGACATGTGCATTCTGTATCTGCTGCACCGCAATTTAAATATATGTGTATTTAAAGAAAACTCTATTCTAAGGAACACGGTGACTAAGGCGTGCGCCTGTCACCGCAATCTCAGGGTCTCACTGCTGACACGTGCAGGCTCCGCACCCCACATCCCTCCCTGCGCAGCAGACAACCCCAGCCTAAGTAACGGGGGATATTATCCACGCAATTACAGGTTGAATCTTTACAGTTGTCTCTCTGGCACACAAAATAAATTATACCTCCTCCCTGCGCTCTTTGCCCACATGGCATAATAAAGTGGGAAGATCTGGCATGTCCCGCTTTTACTGAAGGGCTCCAAGGGCGGAGAAACAGCCAGATGCTGCAGACGCCAAAGTGATCTGCAACTCACGAAATCGCCCAGCGAGCGTGATGCCGTCCCCATCGCCACACGAGCTCAAAAGGGAGAAGTGAATTATGCTTCGAAGTCATAAGATGTGAAAATTGATTCAGGAATGCTAGCTGTTTTCAATTTCATGTTTCCAATTCTTATGAGGATGCACAGGCTCCTCCAAACGGGTTCAGAGGCAGATGTGAAAACAGTTAACACTTAACTGGCACTGCAGCTCTGTGTAAGCGGCCCCAGGCCAGCCCCACTCGGCCCAGGAAAGCTGCTCAGCCAGGGCAAACCGAGAAAACGTGGGGGGAGGAGGAAAACCAAAGATTCTCCTGTCTTTTTCCGGTTTCTCCTCCCATCCTGTCTCCCTCTGGACTTTCACGTGGCAACTTCTTAGAGATGGGAAGGAAGCAGCAAAGAGGGGATTCCAGGGACTTTTATTGGAGCCCAATTGAGAGGAAACAGACCTTACAAAGCAAAGAGCCTGCCAGAGGCACCTCTGTTTGTGCATCCATGAAATAGTGCCATGGGCTGGGAGGATCTGGATTTCGATGTCAGCTGGGGTCCTTCCAGCTCACCCAGGTCTTCTGACCCCCCGGGCCTCTGTTTCTGTACACTAAGATTACAGCAGAGTCCCTACCTCCTAGGGCTGTGGGAGAGTTAAGCAAAGTGACTCCTGCAGAACTGTTCGTCATTACATCCTGTAGCCATCCACCATCCCAGGCCTCACTCCCAACCACAGGCGGCTGCCCGGCCTTGTCACGAAGGAAAGAACGCCTGCCCATCGCTGCAGCTATGTGATTTGGAGGGGCTGGTACAGACCAAAAATGTTGGGCCCCTTGTTCAAAAAGAAGGGAAGGTGCAGTTAAAAAACTATAAACTGAGCCTGCCTGTAATCTCAGCACTCTGGGAGGCCGAGGCAGTGGGGGTCGTAAGTTTGAGCCTACCCCAGGGATCTTAGCCACTTAGGGAGACCCTGTCTCAAAATAAAAAATAAAAGGTCTGGAGATATAGCTCTCAGTGCCACAGCCCTGAATTTAATCCCCAGTACCAAGAAGGAAAGTTAACTATAAAGCATTTCTTTCCTATGGTTCACTCTCTGTCTGTCTCTCTTTCTCTGTCTGTCTCTCTCTGTCTTTTTCTCCAAATTTGCCATGGTGTTTTTCTTCATTTGTTATTCAAAGTCATCTCACAAAGGAAAAAATTTTAAATTAGTGGCATGGATTTTATTGTTCATCTTTCTATTACACATCGTCAGTTTCAAACACAAATAAAGAAGCATTGAACTCTCCCTGAGGAATCACTCAACTGACAGTTTGTACTTTGGAGCTCGTGTGCACATGCATCTGCTGTTCCTACCAGATAACGGAGACCCTGCGCATGGCCAGCGACGGCCTCTGTCACCTCCTGACCCACTCGCATTCTCCTCTCCGCCAGGAGCTCGGGTCATCTGCTGCACGCCAAGTGGCCCCCTGTTGCAGGAGGTGATTGAAGAAGGGTGGGATGGGGTCCCTTGGCTTCTCCTTTCTCAGAAATCCCCTCTGGGTTTGGGGCAAGCTCTAGCTCAGGCAGAGGGGAGGCCCAGGTGCTTCCAGGGACTTCGCACTCAGTCAGGAATGAACCCCTTGAGGGTGCTGAATTCTTCTCAGAGCTGGGCTGCAGAATCTAAGCTCCTGGGCACTGTGAACCCTCCCTGTGAACGGGGTGGCAGGAAGTGGACTCGCTCACACGTGCCCTGTTACCCCTTAGCCTGCACTTGCAAAACACAAGTTTGAGGGCCACCCTGTAGCACTGGATGGTGTGAGGGTTTATAACTAGGTGTCCACAAGAGCCTTCTAGGGGGAGCTTTTGGAAGGTGACTGGATGATGTGGTCTGGTGGGAAGTGGGGTCACTGGGGCCTGGCCTGTGGGTGCATCTTCCTTCGGCTCCACCTGGAGGTTGAGGGGTGAACCCCTGTCCTCTGTCCGCTCTTCTCCTACGCTGCTCTGCATGAAGCCTGTGGACTAGGGCCTGAGATCTTTACAAAATGAGCCAAAATCAGTCTCTCTCCCTTTAAATTGCCAGAGTCAGGTACTGTGTCTGGGCCATGAGGCCGTCCCCCCAGGGGCCTCACCTCCCACTCCTCAGCAAGATGGGCCCGCAGCTCCCTCAGGGGCAGAGGGGCACGTCCAAGGGCCCTGCTCTGGGGACCTCAGATTACAGACCCCACATGTTATGTGCTTAAGACTGCACTTCCAGTGGGGGTAGGACCTGGGCAGAAGCCATGTACAAGGGGTGATCAAAATACACAGTAAATGTTTAGTTTTTTTAATGTATTACAAGAAAAAACACATTGCTATTAATCCCCCTCAAAATACTCCCTCCCCATGGCTTCAGACACACTTATTCCCACGCTCTGGCCACTTTCTGAGGCTGCTCCCAAAGGGTCTTTGTGCAGTGTGATAACAAATATGGTGAACATGGCTGCCAAGCACCATCCACCAGGAAAGTGGGCTCATGAAAACAGGACAGCATGTCCTCGTCCACCTTCTCCAACACTTTGGCACCCACGGCTGTACTCCAAAGTCAAAATGACTATGAAAGGTAAATGTTTTTAATTGATTCAGGACATCGAGGCAGCCAAATTACTGCAACTAAAGACATTCACGAAAGAGGACTTCCAGAAGGGCTTCAGAAAGTGCCCAGAACACTGGTATGTGTGTTTAGGAGGGGGAGGCACACATGACACTAATTTGAGCAGGATTCATGGTGCTGTGTCTCTTACTGTAATAATTTTTTAAATTTAAATGATCACTGTATTTCCTCATACATGTGTGGGGCTGGAGACCCTGCCCTGGGCTCAAGTTGTGGGTGCCCATCCTTTCTTTGTTTATTGACACAGGAGTGTATATACTTACACTGTGTGATATTTTCATTCGTGTACACTGGGTAGTAATCAAATTAGTGCAATTAACCTATCAATCACTCTAATCTTTATCATTTCTTTATATGAATGATAGCCAAAATTCTCTCCGCTAGCTCTTTTGAGAATGTATAAGGCATTATTGATATCTATGTGCAGCCTAAAATGCCACTCCAGCATCCTGGAAACCATTTCTCCTGTGACTTGGGACCACCCCTAACCTTCACCCTCTCAGTCCTTGGAAATCACTGCTCCACGGTCCACTTCCCAGAGATGATGTTTTCGATTCCACATTCAAGTGAGATCACATGGCGTTTGTCCTTCTGGGCCTGGCTTCTGTCACTTAACGTGGCACCCTCCAGGTCTGTCCCTGCTGTTCCAGGGGTCCAGGTTTCATCTTCTCTGAGGCTGCATAGTGCACGCTGAACTGTGCCTGCACCACTGCTTTTAACCACTCATCCACTGGTGGACATTT
Organism: Dinomys branickii; assembly: GCA_004027595.1. Classification (NCBI taxonomy): domain Eukaryota; kingdom Metazoa; phylum Chordata; class Mammalia; order Rodentia; family Dinomyidae; genus Dinomys; species Dinomys branickii. Next base: position 4,704 of record PVLD010014800.1, on the reverse strand, counting down.
AGGCTGATTCCTTAACCTGACCGCCGTGAGCAGTGCTGGGTGTCACAGGGTGTCTTCAGTACACTGGTTTCATTTCCTTTGGGTGCAGATACCCAGTGTTGGGACTGCTGGATCCTGCAGTCGTATATTAGTGTGAGTTTCCTGAGGAGCGTCTGGTCTGTTTTCCACACTGGGTGTATTACTTTACCCGCTCACTGACAGTATGCAGGAGTTCCGGTTCTTCCACACTCTCACCACATTTCTTGTTTCCTGATGTGTTCCATTTTGATGAGAACCCTTCCATCTGGGGAGAGATGGTATTTCACACGGCTTTGATTTGTATTTCCCTAGTGGTTGGTGATTTTTCTCATGTCCTATCTGGGACCATTTGTAGGTCTTTTGAAGATAGACTGTCCTGTGGGCACTCCCCATCCTGGGCCTCGGGGGCTGGGGGGCTGGGTGCAGCCCCACCGTCTTGCCCTCCAAGGGTCATTTGATCTGGAGCTCAGTTCAAGCGCACGTTTTGAGTTCTGGCTTTTTCTTTTCTCCACCACCTTCTATAGATGGGTGATGGGAGGCAGGATCCACAGAGTGGGGCCATGTAAAGCTCTGGGTCCTCAAACCCCATAGACTCCGTGACCTTTACCCACCTCCCCACTAAACTTTGGCCCCTGCACTGGAAGGGAGTTCCCTGGGGAACAGTTTTACAGGGTTCATCTCTCCAGGGGGTTGCAGCTTGCTAATGTCACCAGCTCTGGCCTCTGCCCCCATTTTGTCTTCCTTGGAGGAGGAAGGACGCTGGGACAACTCCTAGGAAACAGCCCGGAAAGAAGCCTTGGCTCACTGTCCCCAGCGAACAGGCAGATCAGAGCAAAGCTGGCACAGACTCCCGCATCAGCACCTACCCTGGGGCTCTGCGGCTGCCGCAGCCTCCCAGCTGCCACAGCGAGAGACATCAACAGGAGTCTGGCCGAGTCTGGCATCCTGGTGGCTCCTCACCCAGGGGCACAATTCAGAGAAAACCAGGTGGAGATGGGTGATGCCCAGGCCGGAGGGACCAGCCCCACAGCAGCGATGGAGACTTGAACCTGAGAATCTTGAACTGAGCCCTTTATTTCTCCACTCTGGCGCAGAGGGGTGCAGGAACACCTTTTCTACTCTTTGTGACTTGAATGATCCCTATGCCATGTTGTCACAATTTCCACTGTCAGCTTCTTCTGTTCATCTTCTTGGGAGCTATCTTTTACAAACACTCCCCTGCAAAAACAAACAAACAAAAAAAACTAGTGTCAAAGGCCTTAATCAGAATGCAGAATATGAGGCCAGGCGTGGTGGCGCATCCCTGTAATACCAGCACTTGGGAGGCTGAGGCAAGAGGATCACTGTGAGTTCAAGGCCAGCCTGAACTACATAGTGAAACCCTGTCTCAAAAAGAAAAAAAAAAAAAAAGCATAAAACGAAATCCAATAAATCGATGAGGCAGAAGACCAAGTGGCAAAAAATGGACAAAATATTTGAATGTCCACTTTACCAGAGAAGTACAAGTGGCCATAGGAATGAGCCGCTCAGTTCCTGATGTGACAGCAGAGGTGGCTTCTGGGAATGGCCTGGGGCTGCTTTGGCCTGGCCTCCACGAACCCTGTCTGGAAGTTTCAATCATCTCTAAATGAGGCAGGCCGGGCCGTGTCCTTCTGTGCTGGCCTTGCAGGTTCTCTAACCTGTCCTGGGGTGCAGAGAGCCTCCATAGGAAAGGCCTCCATTTCCAGCCGTGTAGGGAGTGGCCACAGAGACAGCAGCCTTTGCTCCCAGCCAGGTGCTGGTCCCTTGAGTATGTTCCTAACCACTTCCCCCTCCCAGGACTCAGAACCCAGGCTAGGCGCTGTGCAAACACCTACAGGAGATCGTTCACTGCATGCCCACTGACATCAGACCCAATGTATAGGTCAAGACAACAAGGTCAGCAAGAGTGAAATAACTTCTGAGATCATAATGCCAGGAAATAGTAGTTAGGATGTGAACACAAGTCTGGACTCTGAATCCTTGTATTCCCTTTCACCATCCATGTTCCTGATGTAACACTGAAAAGAAGACTCTTCTATCAGGACAGTAGTGGTACAGCCAGAACAAGAAGGCAGTTTCTGGAGGCTTGATCAAGCCATTCCTGAACTCCCACCCAGCCCAAGTTATTCCTTGGGAGGCTCCCCAGTCTTATTCCTCAGCAGAATCACTCCTTGGGAGTTACAGAGGGAGTTGACAGGGTGAGACAAGTATACTACAGTGGGGTTGGCATGTGTTTTCCTCCACATCAAGCCCAAGTCTGGTCCCAGGTCTCCTGGGTTTATTTTGGGAACACAAGAGAATCACAGAGAAGGTCAGAGTTTGGGTCTGAGGCTGGGAAGATGAGGGTTTGCATCTTGGCTGTAGCACTCATGGAGAAATCGCTTTACTTCCTAGGCCTTAGTTTCCCCTCAGTGCATCTGTTTTGAATCCCTGACCGGACCAAGTACCAAGCTTCCTTCTGTCCTACACCAGCCACTTCACTCCCTCCTCCCCCGAGCTGCACCCCCTTGAGATCCCAGCCCAGCAGGTCAGCAAGGGCCTGGTTTTCCCAACGTAACCCTCAGTGAGTCCCAGAGACGAGGAAAGGTAACTATCACCCCAGCCGGTAGCGCTCACTCAGCCTGGCTTGGACTCCTGCATACCCTGCTCACTGAGTAGCTGTGTGGCCTGAATAGGGCCTGACCCTCCCTTTTCCTCTATTTTCTCATCTGAGAAAAGGGATACATAAGAACCAGCACCCCCCAGGGCCATTGTACAAGAAAAGGCTTCCCCTTTCTTTCTTCGCATACAGATTATTCCCAAGACCTTAGCAGTGAGGTGTGGGAGTCTGAGCCAGCCCACGGGGATTGTTATTCCCAGGGGGCATTTAGGGGCCTCTCGTTTCTGCTGAGATCCTCTGCCGCACCCCAAACCCACTTTGAGATGTGGATTCAAGTGAAGAAACGCAGTTGAAGAGCAGTGCTGGGCACACCTGGCAGACGCAGGGAGGGGACAGTGCAGGGAGGAGCCAATCAAGGTGGCCTCTAAGCCAGCAGTGCTCATGGAGCTGGAGGTCGGTCCTGGGGAGGACCTGGGCCTAGCACAGGGGTATTTCTGTACTCCTGGGCAGCAGCCCATGGCCCTGGAGGGACTTCAGGTCAGGCACCATGTCAAGGGCTCTTGAGGACTTGTCCCCAGCCCTGCGGCCATGTTTACATGAGGACCCACAGGTTTGACTTCCCAATGCTCGGACCTCACCTCCTAGAGAAGGGGCCTCGTCTGACCACCAGGGCCCTCTCGGCCTCAGGTGGCAGCCCCAACCCCTGACTACAGAGGCAGATGGATGACTTCCCCAGTCCCGCAACCCCTGGAGGGACAGACATGGCTCTGAGCTCCGTGCACTCCCGCAGGACTAAGCTCCGTGCACTCCAAGGTTTCTGGCTCATGACATTCTTAATGACCTGCCCTTCCCCAAATCACCTCTCCAGTGCCTCTGGGGATAACTTCTCCCCAAAGTGACTTAGACCCAAATCCAAGACCGGACTCATATCTCTTCTCTCTCTCTCTCTTTAAACATTTTTGTGGCACATAGTGACTACTTTTATCGTGGGTACTGGGTCCACATACAAGACACAGCTTCATTCTTCTGTACGTCCCCTTCCCCTCAAGCCCCTCCCTCCATCTCTTGGTCCCCTGGCAGAAGATCTATTTCCTTATTTCTTTTTCTTGGTCTTTTATTTTGCTCTCTCCTTATAATTTGGCTTTGCCCCTGTGAGAGAAACCATATGATATTTAAGCTTGTGTGTCTGATTTATTTCACTTAACATTATGGTCTCAAGGTGTATCCCAACAAATGACTCAAATTTATCCATTTTTAACAGAATAGTATTTTATTATGTATCAATATCACATTATCTTTATCCATTTATCCGTTGATGGGCATATGGCTGCTTCCAAGATTTAGCTATTACCAATTGTGCTGCTATAAACATGGGTGTGGGTGTGCATGTATCACTGTAATAGGATGTCTTTAACTCTTTCAGGAAGATACCGAGTAGGAGAATAGCTGGGCTGAACAGAATTTCTGTTTTTAGTTTCTTGAGGAATCTCCATACTGATTTCCATAAGTGTTGTACATTGTTACCTCCTCACCAATGATGTATAAGGGTTCCTTCTTCCCCTGCAGCATCACTAATGTTTGTTATGATTTGATTTCTTGAAGATAGCCATTCTTTTGGGAGTAAGATGGACTCTCAATGTTGTTTTAATTTGCATTTCTCTGTTGACCAGCAATGTTGAACATTTTTTAAATTTATTCATGGGCTCTCAATATTTCTTCTTTGGGGAAGTGTCTACTTATTTCAGTTGCCTATTTTTTGATTGGATCTTTTATTGGGGGTCTAATTTTTTTTTAGTTCTTTATATAGTCCAGATAATAATCCTTTGTCTGAGGAGTAGCTGGCAAAAGTTTTTTCTCATACTGTAGGTTATTTTTTTTTTTTAATTTTAGAAACATAAAAGTACAAAAACATATTGACAAACAGACACCCATTATCATAGAAAATAGTACAATCACAACTAATCTATAGACAAGGTGATATGGTCTCAACAGTAGTTGTTGCTTTATCCATTGATATCTTCGAATTGTAGATGTATGGACCCATATACAGACATGCAAATTTAGTC
>PVLD010014799.1:0-50972 GCA_004027595.1 Dinomys branickii | reverse complement strand
ATATCACTCTGATATATGTGCACCCATGTTTATAGCAGCGCAATTTGTAATAGCTAAAATGTGGAAGCAACCCAAATGTCCATCCACAGAAGACTGGATTAAAAAATTGTGGCATTTTTATATAATGGAATATTATTCAGCTATAAAGAAAGACAGTTTTGGGGACTTTGTAGGCAAGTGGTCAAAACTGGAGTCCATAATCATAAGTGAAATAAATCAGCGGTACATGCGCAGGCAACGTATTGTATCACTGGTGTAAGAACCCGAGGGTGGGAATACAAACTAAGAGACATGAAGGAAATCTGTTCAAAAACAAAGAACAGATGGGACAAGGGAAAGGAGAAAAGAAAGAGACAAAAATATATGTATGTATATATGAATATACATATATGCAGGAGGGCTAACATGGTTCTACTATTATATTATATCACTTAATGCTAAGGAATAATTGATGACGGGTTATTTGATCAATCTTGTATGCCTGTATGTGTTATCCTCAACACACACTTCGAAGATATCAATATGCAAAGCAGCAACTATTGGTGGTTTTTTTTTGTTGTTGTTACTGTTGTTGTTTGCCTGTTTTGTTTTCTGTCTTTGGATGTTTGGTTTTTGTGTTTTTCTGTTGTTGAGAGGATTGATTGTCTGACCAATTTTGCATGTCTATATATGGGTTCATATATTTACACTTCGAAGATATCAATGGATAAAGCAATAACCACTGTTGAGATCATGTCACCTTGTGTGTAGATCAGTTGTGATTGTACTATTTTTTATGCTAATTGGTGTCTGCTTGTTAATATGTTTTTGTATTTTTATTTTTTAAAAAATTAAAAAAAAAAAAGAAATCCTTACCACTACCCTGAAAGGTTTTAATCCACATTTTTTCTTTTCTACTCAAGATATTTTACTTATGCAGGATTAAGGAATGAACTTACAAGTGAGACATTCAGTCTGGGACTGAGAACAAGGAGGCCAGGCAAATTAAAGGAGGAACAGGTCCGCTGCATGAGCACGCAGAAGACTAAGCAGCACTGATGAGCTCACATCTGTCATTTCTTAGGACGTGGAGAACTGAAACCCATGAGACAGTAAATGACTGTTAATGATCCTTCATGTTCTCTTTCCTGGGCACACTCACTCCATTATTTAATAATTTTTCTATATATTAAGATCTTGTATTTGATTCAAAAAGTACTGGATTATACCACCAATTGAACCAACACTAAAGATCCCAAGTAGTAGTTTTCTGTCAAGAATATTACATATATCCCTCACACAAAGCAGAGCTTTTGGAATTCAAATGAATTCCACCTAAAGTATAAGGATAATTGTGGTTATCCTATGAAACAAGAAAAATAGTAAATTGATCTAATATTGATATAATAAATTTTATAAAGCCATTTAGATCTTAGAAAAGACTCATTTTCTGAATAAGCTTTAATTTTAAATGTATGGGAACATTTTTACATATAGATCATAAGTAAAACATAAAGTGTACTCATAATTCTGAAACCAATCATTTCCTGGAAAGCACATTTCAACAGAAATCTGAGAGCTTAAAATTCAATTTCTTTTCTTCTCTTAATATCTAATATGTTTCTCTTTTTGCTGAATGTCGGTTAAGCAAAAATTGACCAATTTACTATCTGTGAATTGAGATAGTGGAGTACAAAAGCAAATTACACAATGTTGAGAAGAAGAGGAAGGCATTTTCATCTATGACAATGAATAAATAAACAAGATTTATAATAAAATAAAAAGCATACAAATTTCTTGGGCAGAATATTTGGGAAAGTGATGGCGAGAAGAAAAATCAACTTCAAGACAGATGAGAACTGGCAAACTGTGTGCCCAACACTTCCAGTGGGTCATCTCATCAAATCACCTCTGATGCCAGGAGGGAGAAACCATTCTCACCCTTATAAAGGTGTGTGCAGAGACTGAGGGACTGGCCCATGGCCATGAAGACTGTAAGAGGAAAATGAAATGGAAATACATGATTACTTTACTCTTCAGTGTGTTTGTCCCCTAGAAAACTATGGGGAAGTAATTGACATTATCAAAAGGGTTTTCTTACGCAGTGATTTCAGCAATTGCTGGAGATGAGATAGTCATTATGTTTAGCAAATTGTCTGTAATTAATGCACATTGCTTTTCATTCAAATTTCATTTACTACACTGACAGAATTCCCTTATACTAGTGCTCTTGGCCTTCTTGTGCTCTTCAGAGATGTTAGAGCAAACTTTCTCCATCAGTATTCTCCATGAGAGGGATTTATAATTCTGATAAGAAGTGGGTGTTAGTAGAAACACGCATAATTATCACTATATGTCACATTTATGAACGTTATGTCATATATCTACATACATTGATTGACTTTAAATTGCACTGTACTCATGGTAGTTGGTTTGGATATGGAATCAGGAATGTTGATCTAACAGCATCTCTGTACAAGCTGTATGTGTGTGGACATCAAGGACAAACAAAAGAACTTAAAGATTTCCAGCAAAATACAAGTGTAAGGTACACTAGTGTAACCAAACTGGAGACTCTCTTATGCTCAGACGTATTTTTCCTGAGCCTGTATTTACTCGTTATTACAATTAAAAACAATCACTATGAAATTCATATAGAGTGAAAAACGGTGGGGAAAGAAAGAGAAAAATGGAGGGAGGAAGGAAAGGAGAAAGGAAGCGGGGTGGGAGGGAGAGAGAGAGAGAGAGAGAGCGAGAGAGAGAGCGAGAGAGAGAGGGAGAGAGGGAGAGGGAGAGGGAGAGAGGGAGAGAGGGAGAGAATGCTAAATCCCTAAAATCCTTGAGAAGCTGTCATTTGGGAAAAAAATTAAGTACAGATTTCTGGGTGTTGAAGGAGCAAGTGTGCCCATGTAGCCTGAAATTCTTATTACAGAGTCGTGATGAAAGTGTCTGTAGCAGCAAGTCACGTGGGCAAGTAGATGCGTTAGGTGGACAGGATGGGTACCGATGGTGCCTGATCTTTCTGAAGGGAACAGCTCCTCTTGAAAGTTGAAATTGTTGCCACACAGAAATAAAGAGCTAATACGTTAAGGTATTCTGATTCTGAAAAACAATTAAATTTACATTTTTCTACCAAAAAACCGTATGTTAGAAAATTGTTTTTGACTTATTCAGATAAAACACTGAAATGGCCTCACAGAATGTATCTCTACCTGACATGAGATCTGCGGAAACTCAGAATGTGATACATATTTTAAATCCTTATCTCCTCACACAGAAAACAGACAGAGGATAAGAACATTTTCAGGACAAGTGATAATGTCAGGATTTTGGGAAATCTGTTGGCTCTAATAGCAATGATTTGCAGTTTAATTTCATCCTAGTATATTATGAATATATACTCTTGTCATCCATCTAACATTCAGTGAAACTCCAAGCTATCTTAGAAAAGCTCAGTAGTTAGTAATTTTTGTTATCAGTAGTAGACACTAATTACTAATTTTCATTCTGAGTTTCAAAGAACCTTCTCTCAAAATATTAAGTACTACACAAATTTTCTCAAAAAATATTGAAAACACCTGAAAATTTGTTAATATATTTATTGACCAGCAAGTGAAGGAACATTTCTTTAACACCAACAAAATTCTCTTGTGTTGAACCTATTGGGCAAAGAGTCAGTACAGAATATGTATTGTGTTCTTTTTTCTGAGATTCCAATTTCATTTATTGTGAATTTTAACAGTTGAAATCTAAAATATAAGGATTTATTTTTAGAAGAATGACACTGAATAAAATGAGAACATGTGCCTCCACCATATGATCATACCTGCTGAAGGCAGATATATAACAAAAACTCTGCTAGAAAAGCAGGTAATTTTAAGAACATAGGCCACAAAATAGCCTTGACATAGATTAGGAAAAATTTGAGCCATAAGGGTAAGAACAGGTAGAGATAAATTGTTTTGCCTACAAAGGCCTTGGCAAGGTTATATCACGTATGTAATTTAGAGAAAAATGGAAGAATGCACCATGCTTTAATTAGAAAAAGTGAACAATTTGTGGTTTCCTGTCTTTACTAAGTATACTTTTATGACAGAATTGATTTGATTTCCTTTCATTGTAAATTATAGGAAATTACTGAAGATGTTGTAGTCTTGCTTGATTAGCACTAGCAGATAAGTTATATTTTTATTTGTGAATCAGTCTCTTTGTTGTGGATCCCCAAATCACTTAGTAATGGGAGGGGAAAGCCCAGCAACTTACGTGGCTCAGTGGATTCCATGTTCATACTTTTCCGTCAGCCTTGGTTATTTATTGAGCCCTCTACTGCTGAGTGTAATTAAATACTGTTTAATTTTCACCAAAAATTAAAACCAGAGAAAAGGCTAATTAAATAGAACTCCGATCATGCCAATTTATTAGTTCTGTAAAGTATTAAACAGCAGTGAAGGTATATGGAATTTACAACAGAATTCACTTATCTTTCAACTCATTCCTTTCTTGTTTCTGTTTTCTTGATTCCCTCTTTTTCATATCGTTAAGGTTCTTTTAAGGGATTATGGTAGGCAGACATTCGATCATCTAACAGAATCTCTGTTCATCTAACGTGATCATCTAATAGGAGGCATTGCTCGTTGTTGATGAATACTTAATTATTTTCCTAGTGTTGAGTAAGTTTAAAGCTTATTTCTAACAATAATGAGCAGTTAGATCTAATTTTTTTTAATGAGGTAAGAATCCATGTAATTTAATACTAATCTTTCAATAGAATTAGAGAATGTGTTTCCCTACACAAAATAACTGATATTGCTATTCTTAGCACCATGCTAATAATGCTGTCAATATGTCATCTACCGTACGCTCCCGTGCATTTTCTTGTTTACTTCCTCACGTTTAAATGCTCGCTTGCTACACCCTTTCCTTTCCTCTCCTTTTTGTGTAGGACGCAATTCGTTCATACCGTCAAATGGATTAACGGTTTGTTGGTAAAAGGCAAGGAAGAATGAGAGATATAAGTGTATCTGGTCGCAAGGAGGAAAAGGATGACTGAAATGGTGGCTCGCAGGAATAGGCAGTGGCCCTCAAGTGGGCACATAGTCAATGTATGTGCCGTGACGACGCGGCAATATGAGCGTTTAGCCTAACTGCATTTGGAGCGTGCTCATATGCATGCAGGCATGAATACTGAAGTTGAAAATATGTGAGCAGCATAGTTTTTAATGCTAATGTAATGAATATAAAAAGGATTTTGGAATCTAATTGTGTAAGAGCCGAAGTCGGAATATGAATAGTACACACAGACCAAATGGGAACATTAGAGACGGGGCTGGGGGAGGACACGTGGGAAGTGTTTCCTGGGTTCATGTAGTGACGTTGGTAAAGGACAAGAAAACTTTTGCGCCGGTGCAGTTGCAAAGTGAGATGTTGAAAAAAGACAAATGAATCCTGGATTTTGAGATTTTAGGAGTCCAAGTTCTGATCATTAAGAAATATTTTAATAAATTTTCAAGGTTAATTCTGTCTTTGTACTTTTCCTTCTTACGATGAATTTTACCTTCTCAATCTAATTTCATTTTTCAATTCTAATTTCCCACCTAATTCTAAATCTCAGTGGACTTCTCAGTCTAGGCTTTTGTTCTAGTAATTTTTCCTTCTTATTTTCTATAATACTTATACTTGTTATCTTTTTATTTTGATTAATTGATTTTCCTATAAAGCATATTTCACATAAATGTATTACTCACTTTTGGAAGTAGGCAGAGGATACAATAATAGACAGCAATAAATTAACAAACCTTCCTGGAAAATACTGAGCTGATAAATATTTCTTCATAGACTGAGTAAACTTTTCTAGTGGATAGCAATTACGATAGTCATTAAATCTTATATTGCTATTATTCAGTTAACAAGAAAAATTTTATCAGTGTTCCATGAAAAAAAATCAGTGGCAGAGAATTTACCCTGTTCTGCTGTCTTATGCCAAATAATACTGTACTTAATTTTCCTTTGTCCTTTGACAATATGCTCAAGATGCTATCACCGGAAAAGTCATTAAAACCACATTTATCCTTAAGTCCTGCGCAGACTTTTCAAAACGACATCTATGCTGCCTACTAACGTTGGCCTCAAAGTTCCATTGACTTCGCTCTGTCTGTCTGTATGTTCTATGTAGTTACTCTCCTAGAATCTTTTTCATCATCTTAGGACACCCAGGTTGCTCTTCTGCCTGGACTTTATTGTTTGTATTACTTCTTTATCTGATTTTACTGTGAAATCCCTGCTTTATCTCCAGATTGGCTTTCTCATTACTAGGTCCACTCAAAGGATCGTCTTCTATTATTGGCTGTGTCTTAGCTAAGCTTTCATTTACCTTATGGTCCTTGATTGTCTTATCTCTCCCTTTTACTGGTGAATTGATGACCCACATAAATAAGAATCAGAGCAAAAATGTATTAAATATTCTCATAGTATTTGCCAATTCTGCTCTCCCCAATTCATCAAAAAGTTTCACTGCTGTCTAAGGGATGGGGGAGAGAAGGCACACGTCTTTATTGTTCCTCCCTACTGCTCCCCCACAACATGCCTCTTCCCTTACTCGAGACAGTTTCTACCTCCAAGCCTGTGGACTCAGGCCTCTTGAGAAGTTGTTTCCAGGAGTAAAGTCAAAATTGCTCAGAGCCCCTTACTTGTGAGGAGCTGAGAAAAACAGTTGACACACAGTTTGCTCAAGGTAATTTTTACTCTAACCCCTTTTCTCCAGATTACCAGTGCTGGAGGGTTAACTGTGAACAGCATCATCTCCCGACGGTGATTCTCACCAGACGGCAAAGAATGGAGATTTTATCTGTGGTGTTTGATGAGGTGGGGGTGAGTGACTATGCTTTGCTGGTCTCTGGGTCTCCGCAGCTCAAAACTCACTGGCAGCAGCCCACTCCTCTTCCTGGGGTCTATTGTGATTATTGTTTTAGATTTTTTCAGACAACATTTTATGGGAGAATATACTATAACTGTGGTATCTGCCACTGCTCACTAGAGAAACAAATTTAATGGAATTATATATATATATACATATATATATATATATATATATTTTTTTTTTTTTTACAAGGTGGGCTGGATACACAGGCCACCTACAGAGTCATGCAGGGAAGAATGCAAAAGGGTGTATGCTTGCTGGAGACCTGAAGAATCCAGCTGAAGACCTGCAACTCAATGTAATGTCCCATAAGAGTCCATATTGAAAAGCTGAACCAGGAGATGGACACTGAAGAGGAGGGCAAAGCCTGGGCCCCCTCCAGAACTCAGAAGCAGCTTTCCTCCCTCTCTCCTTTCTCTCTGTCTCCCGGGCTACAAGCACATGGGTGTGTGACGCTCATGCCCGAGGTGTGTGCTCCTTCTCCAGCAATCTATTCAGTCACGCCCGGAACTATGCTTACCCAGTCGGATGGGCATTTTTTACTCATGTTCAATCGACAATTAACTATCACAGTAGTCTTCCAAACATGTATGTTATGGACCATAAAGAAATAAGAACTTAGAGTATAAGGGCATAAGACAATATTTTAGGCGTGTGAGATTTCAGTAGTTTTAAATTATTAACATTTTGGGATGCAGTCCTTAAAGAAGAGAAAACACGATAGCATCATTTGTAAAAAGATATGGAGTAAAAATAATGAAAACCTGATAGAAATGTAGCATTATCTGCAATGATTATACAGAGTCAAAGCAAAAACAGGTTAATACTGATGTAGAATAAAAAGTACACATGTATACATCAAAATAATTTTGACTACCAAGAATATAGCAGTAAATTTAACAAAAGATGTTAACATTTCTGGAAATATGAGTTGTAACCAAATAAAATGGAAAATTATATCACATCCATTCATTGGAAGGCCGAATATCACACCGATGTTAAATTTCCCAAAACCCGTTAGAGACTGAGTATAATTAAAATCTTAAGAGTTTTTCATGAAACTTGCTAATATTAAAATCTTTACAAAGAATTAAGATAAAGATGACCAAGACTATTTTTGAAAATGAAAGGCAGGGAAAGGTGACTGAATATAGCACAGCTATGGAGAAATTATCTGACCCTGATGTGATATTGACAGAGGGACATAAAAAGTGATCAAAAGAACAGAAAGTACAGAATAAGATTCCCATGTCAGGGAATTTCTAGGAAATGGTATGAAAAAAAGGCATAAAGAGAAATATAGGTTAAGCATGAAACCAACAAAAGTGGTAATCTTATCTCAGCTGCCCACTCTTTGTTAAGTGAAACTCCAATATGTGAAGAACTTAAACAGTATATCCAGAACTGTGAGAATACCTTTGACAATGTCAGCAAGCATGGCTTCAACCTTTAGACAAAAATAGGTTTACCATAAGACTAGAAGGCACTGGTGAATATTTTTAAAATTAACACCATTTTTCACCTAAATAAATTGAAGGTTTACGGAACATATGAATTTACAAGATTTTTTGAACATGGGTGGTAGAGAAATGTAAATTTTAACCATATTAAGAAATAGTCTGGAAGCATCTCTCAAATTTGAAAATAGCACATCCTGTGACACCGTTCCACTCCTTGGAGCTCTTGGATGTAATTAACTGGAGATAGGAAGAGGAGCATGTGGCATGGGCGTTGAACTGTACACAGCAATCAAACTTTGTAAACAACCAAATAATTTTTAAATGAGCTTGAATGTTATGATTACACAATGAAATTTTTGTATAGCTATTGGAACAAATAGTTTACAGTGACATGGATGACTTTTTATACTATAATATTAACTTAGCATAAGTTTCTAAACATGTCCATCATGAAATAACTTCTACAGAGGCAAACATAACAAGGCGGGACACACACGTCCTCTGTAGGACCTGACAGAGATGAAAAGAAGGGGGGCAGTGGGAAGCACTGGAGTCCCGACAGGGGGTGTTGAGACAGTGGGGACCGACAGCATTAGAGGCAAATTTGTACTGGATTCTGCAGATAGGTCAAGATTGTAACCCTTTTTTGATAGTGATTTTATGATTAGTAATAGTATCATTAACAATGAGTAATTCAAAGAATGAAAATGTAACTTTTCACAGTTACCAGCATACTGCTTCGAGCACAGCTCTTGAAATTCCAGAGGGAGGACAGCGGAGGATGAAGAAATGAAGACGAACCAGAAAGCTGAGGTCAGGTGGAGCCCCTCTCCTGATGGGAGAAAGGACTGCCCAATGACTGTAGCACGTTTACTTATATGAACAACATGAGAGGATGTTTGCAGAGAATTTTAAGGGGAGGGTAAGATCCAGAACAGGAAGAACATCTAATATTCAGCGAACCATGGTGCCTTGGTGGTTACACTGGGCACAAGAGAGGAGTGGTCTACATTATCTTAGGGAGGACCAAGTCACTTGGTCAGCTGCCTGAGCTGTGTACCTTTCTCAGGAGGCTCCAGCAAACTCGTGAGTAGCCATGCCCTTGTCCTGGATACCAAATGCACAGGCAGCTTCACTCCCAACATCAATACCCTATGATGAATGTAATTTTTGTCTACTGCAAACATATATTAAGAAAAAAATTAGCTAATTAAATGAAAATGGATCACCCAGAAAACTATGGAAAGATTATTTTATAACCTAAAATGTGATTAACCCAAATCAATGTCTCAGACATCTAATAATAAAAAAAGAACAAACAACATCTCCATTCCCCTTTGCATTTTTCAGCTTTACAATAACTTAGGCAAAAAAAATTCGTAGTCGTAGTAGGATCAAGAATTTTGGTGTTTTGCATCATTCTTCCTTCAGCTTAGCTTTGAATTCAGCTTCAGGCCTGATGGGCACTTTCATGTGATGGAAACATACTTTAACTATGCCCTGTTCATTTATTTGATTTTCTTCCTCATTGCTTTCCTTGTAGTGAGAGAAGTATCCTACTAGAAGCCTGGGAAACCAGGGACATTTATTTGTACACAAAAACCTTCACACATCAGAGGATGGGAGCTTGCAGGTAAATGTCCAGCTTTCTTTCTTTCATAGGTAAAATTCGGGGACTCACTCTGCACTGTTTTTCAGTGGATTTCAAAAGGAATTGAGTTCCACATATCTCAACAGCAATAAGCAATAAGCTAACACCCTTTTTGGCTTTTTTTCTTCCTTATTTTCCTCTCCTGTTCATTCATTCCATTTTCTAGCTAACTTTAAAAAAAACTACCTGAATGCAAATCATTGTCTCATGCATTCTGTAGAAAAAACTCAAATTAAGACAGAGAGGAACTGTTGTGATGCATTTAGGGTAGATCTTATGATAAATTAGTTATAAACAGCCTCTCTGAGGAAGTTATATATAACTAAAATGGTGGAAATGTTAAGCCACTTGATAGTGGAGGGAAAAGAAGACATTCCTGCTCTGAAAAGCACAACGAATACAAAAGCCCTGGAGTGATAGATTGGAAATCTTAAAGCACAGGAACAAAACCAGACACATTAATGCATCCTGGGCTACTGTGCAAGGTGAAGATGGAGAAGGAAACCAGTCATAGCAGCATGACATAGAGTCCCAGCACTGTGAGAGGCCAATACAGGAAAGTGCAAATCTAAGTCTGGCCAAAGCAACTTATCTACTTAATGAGACATTATCTCTGAAATACAAAAAATCAATCAGTTAATCCATCAGTCAATCAAAATTGCTAGGGGTATACATCAATGTGAAAAAACCTTGGGTTCAACTTGTATTCTAATACTCAGGAGTTTGAATTTTATTTCAGATTTTATCTGATACAAAGAAGTGACATGGAGCAGGATATAAACTAGACATAGCAATCTCAACATTTTGGTCAACAAAAACACATTTCCTGGAAGATACTTTGCCATTGACTGATTGAGTGGGTCTGGCTTTGTGATGGTTGAGATGCATTGCGTTTATTATACACCTTATTATATTTTCTACTATTACTTCACTGTAAAATGTTATGAAACAATTATTCAACTCAGTATAATGCAGAATCAGTGAGAACCCTGGGCTTGTTTTCCGGTGGCTAGATAGTCTCATGTGGTGTAACAGGAAACATCAACATGAGAAGTGGATTTCATGTCCAGTGTAGCCCATGCTGTCATTTTGGAGATGATAATATCATTTTGATAATAACTGAGGAAACCCCGCTTCACAAAGATAAGGTGGTGAAAATGGAAACAGGCATTGCTGTGCACTTGTGAGAGTCTCAGGGCTTTCTGCCTTGACTTTTAACGCAGAACGGATGGAGCTTTGCAGTTGTCTCACACAGACATGCAAGGGCAACCATGAGCTGTAATCTCTAGCAGTGGTTCCTCTCTCCTTTCACAGCTCAGTCAATTTATCTGTCTTATTGACAAATGAATCACAAATCCATTCTTTCACAGTTTGGGGGTCTTTTATCCTTGGAAAGTAATACTTAAATTATTTCAAAAGGTGAGTAACTTAGCCATGCATGAGCTTGGAGAAAGAAGGCCCTGGTTTAATCTCTTTCAAAACCTCTGCTGTTTAAAACATAACAACAAGACCAACACACCAAAGTTTGCTTAACAACCCCATAATTCCAGTTTGGCTCCAAATTCAGCCAGTTTATCTGGCAGCTTGAGCACAGTTATTCTCTCCTGATGTGACAGATTGAGTTTTTCGAACAGGTTCAGTATGTCACAGCAATAAGAACATTTTGTAGCCCATTCATTTTCACTGAAATGTGCTGCCCATGGTGATTGTTTCTCTAAAAGAAATGTCTGGAGCTGTGCTCATTACTCCAACACCTCTGTCCAGTGATCTGTCTTCAGAAAAATCATCTCATTTACATGCACAAAACAAGATATGCTCACTCTGTGTCCATCTCTTCACAAGGCTGCATGGAACAGAGGTAAGTTAATTGCACGTACTTAAATAATGGGGTTGAAAATTTTAATCACATCCTGTAAAATGTTATTAAATTTAGGTGACATTTTTTGACTACTCAGTATTTCTTTATAGATGACACAGTGCACAGGCTCACACACAGAAATGATTCTCTGGACACAAGTGGTGAAACTAGAAAGCACTCTTATGGCTGCTGCCCTGTCCATGCACATACTGATGAAAACATTTACTCAATTTTCCTGAGCTGTAATAATTCAAACAGTTAAATAATTCTTTAGCTGTGGTCTTAGTTGGCAACAAAGTTCATATATGGTACTCCTGGGCACATCCTCCTGAAAAGTATATTGAACAAAAACAAGCATCATAGCCTTGTTTTCAACAGGGGTAAATCCATCAACCTGTGCTTTTTAACACAGTGACTCATAAATCATCTCTAGCAGTAGTGCTTTAATATCCTCTACTAGTTCATCAATATTTCTACTTATGGTGCCAGTGGAAAGATGATCATGTGCCAATTTTAAAATCATAGCCTCTTCTGAAAGTTCATAGCCAAGGTCCTTAGCAGCAGGCAGGACCAACTTTTTGACAATAGTAAAGGACTTCTGAGCTTTAGTAATGTATTTTAACACAAAGGATGGTGTGCTCAGTGTAGATATATTTGATAAAGTGGTAGCCTTTCAATAACTTCTGTTCTTTGTGGTCCATTTTTTCCCCTTTGGAAAAACTCCAAAAGGTTTTTTCCTTTAGAAAAGTTTCAAAGCAAGGTGCTTGATCTTTGTATGTCTTTCTTAGATAGCTGGTCATCGTATATTACACAAAATGGAGTTGGAAAATATGAATTACCTCTTGCAATGAACTCATAATGTAAGTAATACTCAGTATTTACTTTTTTTATTAGTATGTGTTAGCAGTACATAATGTTTACTTTCCTTGTGTGGAGTTGGTACATGTGCCTGACACATCTTAATTCCTTACTCAGCCTCATCCCCTCCTCTCTCTCTCCCATCCTTCTATCTCCTGATCCCCTTCCCACGGCTCTTTATCTATATTTTTGGCTGCCTATATAAGAGAAATCATGTGATTTTTAAGAGTGTGAGTCTGATTTATTTCATTTAACATCATGGTCTCAGGGTGCATCAGTCCATCCTCCTATAAATTACTCATTTAGTTTTTGTTATGGAAGAGAAGTGCTCCACCAACTGTAAATGTCATTCACCTGTTGATGGACATGAGGGCTGCTTCCAAGAGTGAGCTACTGTGAATTTTACTGCTGCACTCTTGGTGTGTTTTGAAGGTACCTGTCCCTTGTGGGTGGTCTTAAGTACCTCTGATGCCTAAGCACCGGGGCTGCCCTTTTCAAGGGACCTCTCCAGTATTCTTTCTTTTTATTCATTTTGGCCATGTTTTCCCGTCTGCTTAGCCAAACAGTCACGGACACAAATGATTACAGCAGGAAAAAGGTGTAGGCGAGTGAGGTCAATAAAAGGATTGGCAGAGCACCTGTAGACAGAAATTAGTGTGAGATTCTATTTGAGGCCTGCTGCCAGATGCAGCTTAATAGTCAATTGTCACTCCCAGGAAGACTTTTCGGGTAAGTTTGCAAGCAACTAGTTTATTATGATGTTCATGCCATCAAAGCCCTCTGCTGATGTTAATCAGGATTTATAGTTATTCCTAGTGATAGCACTGCAACCTCAGGGAGAGAGAAAAGCAATCTAACAGGACAGGAACAGCTTCAGCTATGCAATCAGGGAGGAAGAGTTACTTTTGATACTTTATTTTCTTCAATGCTTATCATAGCCCCGAAGTGTGTGAAAATATGCATTTAGTGTTGAATGCAATATTTATTGTTGGTGATTTGAGTCTAAGAGTTATCACCATTTCATACTAACTCTAGTTTTCACATCCATAAATAAGGACTTTGACAATTACAAAATAACCACTAGCTCTTCAATAAATTGTGGCTCACCTGAACACATCTGGAGACTTCAGAGAGCCCCAAGTCAGTGTTCTGAAAACCACAGTTATCATAAATGTAAGAGAGCCCCAATTTTAAAAAAGTAACCTAGTTCAAACTCACATGCTACTTTTCCCAATACTACCTGAGCAAATCACAAACTTGGCCCCAGTCTGGCTGACCCAAGCACGTTTCCTACCTTGTAGTCTTGCATTCTGCTGTTTCTCTCCAAGGGGACTTCAAGTCAAAAACTTAAACTTTGGCTTCTCTGTGCTGAGTTTTGTCTAGCTACTCAAACTAGCTACCCAGAGTTAAAACACATACAAGCCTGGGCTGAGTTACAATTAGTAGACTCGAATCCCTCAGTGCTCTTCTTTCACAGCTCTTTTATGATTGAATAAAGCAAGGGAAATGGAACACATCATTCAACAAATTCATTATGAGCGTATACTACACTAGATAATGCGACAACATTGAAATAAAAAGGGGTGGAAAAAGTGGGGCTTGTGCTCTGGAACAGCTCAGAGTTTGTTTACTGACAGTGTGTACATAGCCAACGCGAGGGTCGTGATTAGGTCTCCTGACAAAATTCAGATTTCCTGAGACCCAGATGAGGCCCTTGTGACCTCACAGTTGTCACAGACCTATTTTTTTTTCCTCTGTGTGGTTGGCCCATTTCACGGCCTTGCATTCTGGTTTCTCTAGCTAATTTTACCTGTGCTGCCAGGGCTGCTAAACAGCTCCTGGAACTTCAGTTTCGCTGACTAGGGCCGTGATCTTCATCTGCCATTTCTCTGGTTTCTGTTCTGGGAAACTGAAACCCCTCATCTGAAGATGGTCCCTATCTCCTGATGCTTGTTTGTAAATTACACTGAATTTATTCACTTCCCTCTGATTCCACTGTCAGTAGACTGGTGAAACCTAAGTCCTTTCTTGCTTGGACCAGAGCAAAAACCTCTGCATCAGACTCTGCATTTCTAATCTTGTGCTTCTCTACCCAGCCTCTGCCATGTAGTGAGAATAAGGAGCAGAGGTCTGGAAATGTATCTGTCAGGCCCTCATTTACATCCTTCCCATGACTTTCCATGGAGGTCAGACTAATGCGCACAGTCCTTCTTATGGCTTGTGTGTCACTGGCTGTCTGGACCTGCCTCTGTAGCCTTAAGTGATTCTCACCACTTATGCCTCATATTTTTGTTTCCTCCACAGCATTCCCCCTTTTCTTCCTTAAATATTGCTCATCCCATGTAGCCATGGATCTTTTACTGTCCCTTGCACTTGGGAAGCTTCTTCCCACTCCAAACCTTTAAGCTGTCAGTCATTTTTCATACTTAGAATATAGGGCAATTGGAAGGTGCTGATTAAAATGTTCTCTTCTTGAGTACATAGCTCAAATTAATTACCCTGCACATTTGTATTTAATATGTGATTAGTTCTTACTAACATGATGTGAGTGGAAATTATGTGTTACTCTGGGTTGAGAACATTCAAAATATGCACAACTGGCTGTCTCTTTTCCTTCGTGGGCCTCATGCAGAGAAGCATCAGTGCTATCAGGCGGGGGGAGACTGGCGGCTTGAAAGGCTCTCTGGAAGGCTGCTGCCCAGAGACGCTTCTTAGCGAGGAACGTGTTTTCCAGCTTTGTGTGAGGCCAGCCAGGGATTTTTGAAGTTGTTTGCGATGGCATTTGCTCTCCTCTGACTCTCAGAATGGAAAAAATCTCTTCCTTAGGCAGCTGTCTCCTGAGCCCTTCTTCATGTGGGGTAAACAATTTCTAAGAAATTAAATTATTTTATTTCATTAGTACATGTGTTTTACAATTATCTTGGTGAGTTGGTGCATTGATGTTTATCCACCTCGTTCTTTTCCAAATCCTCTGCCTCCTTTCACCCTCCTCCGCCTCTAGCTGTCCTTTCCCCTCTTCATTCTTCTTCTTCTTAATTTTATATCATGTGCATAGTGTACAGTGTCCAACCTCACTGGGGTTATTCAGGTCTTGTACATGGTGTATCCTCCCTCTACCTATAAAATCTAGTGTTTTAGCTACAAAATACCAGAGAAGTATTTAGCTTTGTTTCAAAATAATGGCCCTATCTGCATTCATATGCATATTTGTTATTATGTGATTAACGGTCACCTCTACTAGATTGCAACCTCCGTAACAGCAAAACGATGTCTCTTTTCTCACCACTTTATCTGTTCTAGGCATTTAATAAATGTGCATTGAATATTTTTTGTCTTTGAATGTGAACTACTTTTGGTATCAAAATTATAGTTTTGCTCACTTTTGGCCCTTTGCCATCCACTAATCATGTTGCTGGAGCAGAAGTCACCCTGCATTGAAGACGTCTTCCTTCCTTCCTTCTTTCCTTCCTTCCTTCTTTCCTTCCTTCCTTGCTTCCTTCTCCCTCCCTCTCTTCCTCCCTTCCTTTTTTCCCCTCATTCCTTCCTCCCCCTTGCTCATTCATTTCTTTATGTTTTTATTTCTTTTCTTCCCGAAGTACTATGGATTTAAATAAGAGCTTCACACTGAACTATATCCCCACTTTTGAAAATATTGAGACGAGGTCCTGCCAATTCATAAGTTGCCCAGGCTGGACCTGAACCTGCAACTCTCTTTCGTCTTCCTCACAGAGTCCTGGAACTATGGGTACACACTACCATGATGGGCTTCAGATAAATTTCTGAATCAGATAATCACAGACATATTTTGTGACTACTGATATTCTGTTATAAGTGTAAGAAGTAGTAGTGAATTTAATTTAAGAAGTAGTAGTAAAAAAGGAAAACTCCCTGATTAAGGAATCCTGTGATGTCAGCTATTTTGCTCCTTCAAGTGTCTCAGACAAGTGCTTATGCAAACTCAGCTCCATTAGGTGACGAAGTTAAAATGCAACTAAATGCACTCGAGGTAGTTGAGGCCAAGAGTTCTCAGTCCACGAAGGATAAGGCATATCTGGTTCTGATGGTCTGTCAATGTTGAGAAGTAGTTAGAGAATGTCATACTATCCAGAAAAACCTATGCTTATGGAAAATAGCCATTCTCCTTTGTTGCTGAAACTTAGTACAACTTGCTTCTGCCAGAGAGAATAAATATAGCCACATTTCATTTGATGTATCATTTTGACATTTTCTTCCATGATATTATTATTTTTTCTTAGGGTTTGTCTGAAAAAGTTTTATAATATTACATAGAACTCATTTAATTAATTTATTTAGTTAACTATTGGTTTATCAATTAGGGGAGAAAAGCACAAATATTGAGAGCTCTAAATATCCATGTTTTATATGGATGTAACATATGTAATATGTAGACATATGTAATGCCTGGGTATATGACCAAAAACCAGATTAGAGATAAAGTTACCAACATCATAGAAACCTTCATACATCCCCATTTAATTAGTAATTATCCCA
The DNA here is from genome assembly GCA_004027595.1 of Dinomys branickii. Taxonomy (NCBI): domain Eukaryota; kingdom Metazoa; phylum Chordata; class Mammalia; order Rodentia; family Dinomyidae; genus Dinomys; species Dinomys branickii. The sequence goes on along the minus strand of PVLD010014799.1, from coordinate 33,738 downwards.
ATTGTAGCTGCCATCAAGACTTCTTTAAATTGAATGATTTTGTCTGTAGATAATATGTAAATGAAATTTGTAGATATTCTTTTAAATCTGGCTTGTTTAGCTTAATGTTGTAGTATATTGGAAAAAGTGATCTCTGTTTCTGTAAATACTTGTAATTTAATTTCATTGCTGTGAACTTGCCATCATTTGTCTGCCTCATAGAAGAAAGACATTTTCTTATGTCCAGTTAGACTCTCTTGAACAATGTATTGTTGGATGTGATTATTGGTGGAAAATTTTATCCATTTCCTTCATATTCAGGCTAGAACTTCTGGATTCTAAAAGGTTTTTAAAAATGAATTTCCACTATACAAGTGTCAGTTTAACAAACATTTACTTGCATTTTACTCTAGATTCAATAGTATCTGCAAATTAAACACTTTGGAGGCACTGTTTTAAGGAATTGGATAAAAATTATACTCTTTATATAGGTATGAAGAAGGAATCCACGCAAGGGATGAATGGCTTTTTCTTTTAGTTTCATGTTTACTCACCTTGATTTACTGCATTGATTTGTGTGCTATAGATTTCTTGTTCATCTGTGAGCATGATCTCCATGTTATTTGCCATTGTGCGCCTACCCCTATTATAGTATTACTTTCCTGAGTAATAAGGTATGTCAGTGTGATAAAAACTAACTACCATTGGAAGTATTTATAAATTTCAGGATTTGTTATCATCAGTCTTTAGTTACAAAGCCAGTAGTGACATGATAAATATACATAAGAATCACTTACAATAAAAATTTAGTACTATTGTTCTTTCATCTGTTTCCTCAATCATTAAAAGTTTGTACCTATTTCCTATCTATCCTCCATCTCATTTTATTTTATTTCCACATATAATTTAAGATGACTTACAGAAAGGTGAACAAAGAGGTAATTTGTGACTGCATTTGTTTAGAAGGTGCTGAGGGCAACGATGCATTAATAGGCCAATGTAAACAGACTGCAATAGGCAGAGAGCAAGATAACGGGCTCAGAGAAAAAAGACACACAAGAGTGGAGGGAGAGTGACTGAAGTCACAATTCTGCAGCTTCTTGATCTGATGAAGGTCAAACCTAAGTAAAGGGCAATCAAATATATCTCAGAATTCCCTTAGGCAGCTGAGTCTCTAAGCGTAATGGTGTGATATACTGCAGTTATGCAAGTGGACTTTGCAGTTGGGCAAACTTAATTCTGACATGGCCGGCTCCTGGCAGTCAATCAGTGACGAAGTCCGGCTTCACTTTTACATTCTTTTGTACAGGATAATCATACCGACCTCACAGGAATGCTGTGAAGAGTAAAGGACTACTGTGAGCAAACTATTTGTGCCAGCATTTGTAAAGGAAAGAAACAAATGGCAGCTGTGTGTTCTTTGCTGCAGTCCTGCATTTCCTTAAGGAAGCGGTGATACTGGCTCTAAATACTGATTGAATTTGGGGCCCGAAATTCTGAGATAATTTTGTCTAATGTTACTCCCTAGACAATCTATCATGATTAAAGATTCATTTGTTGGTTTTACTCTCAAACTAATTTTTAAAATCATTCCTAAAGTTATAATTAGCATAGTTTTCTTATTTAATTCTCATAATAAACTTTAGCTACTATGGCATTTAATTCCTATTTGAATTCTACTTAGGCATTCACTTTTCTGATTTAGATTTTGGGTATCCTGGAGGACACTAATTTATCCTGATCAATCTTTCCATTTTTCTTCTGTCTTAGTAAGTGGTTTATATAATTTTAGAACTCATTTAATGTTACTGATAAATATTTTATGCTCTATAAGTTCAAATTACTTTTTTCACTTTGTTAATCAACTTTTTCAATAAGAAACAGTCACTAAATCTCAGTGAGTTATATGATGCGCTTATTTCTGAGCAGGTTACAGCTCTTTCTGTAACACACTCCTAGTCCAACTTTAAAAGCACATCTTCCGTCTGAAACAGGAAGTTTCCTTGGCATAAATAAACAGCAAAATATTTAAAAAAAATGGCAAGAAGGGATTCCTCCTAAACTATGTGTTTGGACTGGGTATACATCTGTCATTTCTCTTGGATGTAAGTACTATATGTCATAGAGGAAGGGAATGAAATGGGGGTGGATATATAGACTTGAGTGGCAATTTTAACTAGACAGCAATAGGTCAGTTGTGAAAGGGAGACTGAGGGAGTAGATAGCTGTGCACCCTAAGACAGATATTCAGGCCTCATCTTAGGGTTTGCTAAGACACTAAATTTCACATCACACACCATTCTCTTCCACTCTAGAAGTTATAATTTTAGAATGAATTCTTCAAAGAAATATAGATCTCATTTCCTCAGACTTCACTGGCTTATTAATCAGCTGAAAACAGGCTGCTTAACCACAACTCAACTTCTCTTTAAAGAATCTACTATCCTGAGAATTTGAGAGGCCTTTTCTGCCTTAGGGCCTAAAATTGTGGAATTCACTCCCACTGTGCTTTAATGACTTCAGATCTTGTGTTCATTTTCTATATATTCCAGAGAGTGAAGCTTAAAATACACATGTATATTTTCTTACAATTCTGGAGACTGAAAACCCACAATCAAGGTATTAATAGGTTTCACTTCTCCTGAGCTCTGTCTCCTTGACTTAGCTTCTAGCTAGGTCCTCTCACAGCCTCTCCACTCTGCATGCGCTTTTGTGCATCCAACTCACCCCTGTTACAAGGGTAGTTGTAAGGCTGAGCTAGGATTCACCCTAACAGCCTCGTCTAACCTAATCACTTCTTCACATGTGTCATCCAACAGTGCAACTGCATTCTGGGATGCTGCGTGGCAGTGCCTCAGCATGTGAGTTTTAGTGGGACTCAGGGCTCAGTTTAGTACCTTAACTGTTCTAAGAAAATTTTCTTTTAAAAATTGATTTTGGAAGAGCTAAACACTTAGAATATATTTCTACTGACAAATATATAGATCTTAGAAAAATAGATGAACTTTTATTTGTTTTTACCCTTTCCCTCTCCAGACTAGTACTTTAACATGTTCAAGTTTTTACAATAAGAACACCTATATTTAAATACTTAAATGTACAGTGAAGAATATTGGTATAGTTATTTTTCAAGTTAGTTGGACATCCTTCATCATTTTCAGAAATGTATACTTTATAATTCAGAAAGTCTGATCTGAATACTTTAACATGGAGAAATAGACATCTATAAGCAGAAAACTGTGTGTCTAAAACGGTTGAAGATTTTCAAACAGAAAATATAAAGGGTAAAACTACCCAGCATTCCTTGTGGAAAGAAATTAGCAATTCCCGGTTCTGCAATTCATTGAATACCAAGTTTCCAGGCTTTGGAAAGAAAATGAATGGGGTGATGCATATTGAAATAGAGAGAAGCCTAGAGCAAACAAAACAAAACAAAAAAGATCAAATTGCAGAATAATATCTTATAATCCCAACTTTGTATGAAAATCGTATGAGGAACCTCCCAACTATCAGATGACTGTGAAAGGAATCACTCTGGGTTTTTTTCTTCCTACGATTACTATCAAGAAATTTTTCTCCTGAAAACATTTCTTTTCAAGAGTTTAGCTCAGGGAATATCCATCTTCATTACCCAGTAAATTAAGTGTATGGAAGGAGAATTTGTTTCTGCTCCAACCAAAGAAAATTTTCTTCCATCACCCTCATCCTTGCTATCATCTCTGTCATTACAATTGCAGGCAAAGATTCACGTCTTTATTATTTTTACTATAATTATTAACTCATTTTCATGTGGGTTTCACTGAAATTTCATTCTTCTTTTGGAAGAGTCTGACTTTTGAAATTTTTTTTTATTTTCAAGACAAAAGAATGCAAATACAGATAAAGAGCTCAAAACATACAAAACTATACAGAAGCTAGCAGGGAATTAGCACTGGATGTCGCATCACGTATTGTTCTCTTCACATTAGTCAACACCTAAACGTTAAAGGACATTGAGAAGACTGTAGGGAATTAGTACTGGATGCTGTCTTCCATAAAACTATCTTCATTTTTGTGATCACAAAAAAGATTACGGGAAATACAAAGTCATATAGAACATAGGAGGGAATAATCTCTGAATGCTATCCTACCCAAAACTGCCTTCCCCCCATCACTCCATTATACAGGTGGTGGCTCGCTTGAAAATTCAAATTTATAACCTACATGGATGTATACAGACTGTCATGCTTGGGGTGGAAAAGCACCTAAATTCATTACGGACCGCCATTCTCCTCTCCGCCCTGGTGCTACATGGTATATGGGCGGAGGGAAGTGGTTTCAGTCCACCCTCGCTGACATCGCATGGTGTCCCGAAGCGCGCATCCTGCCCACATCGGTGGTTCGACAGGGCCACGCCCACAGCAGACGTCGTGGGGCACGCCCATAGCACATGTCTGGGGCACGCCCATTGCGCATCTGGGAGCACGCCCACAGCAGTCGTCGCACAGTGCTATGCCCACAGCAGTTGTCGCGAGGCTATGCCCACAGCGAGACTAGGGGCAAGCCCACGGCAGATGTCGTGGGGAGACGCCCACAGCGTGTCATGGGGAGACACCCACAGTGGAGGCCGGTGCCGCAGGGCTACATCTACCGTGGCTGCCAATTGCCAGGGCTCAAGTTTAGCAGGCTACTGGAGACAGCCCTCTACTGCTCCCTTCTCCTGGGTTCCAGCTTCACCATTTTCCCCCCCTTACAGCTGGACTTTAGGCGAACTTACAGTGCTGGATACCAGGGCCTAAAGTCTCCTCGGCTGTGTTTGCACCGAAGGTCCAGCCTGTGATTTGAGTTTAGAAATCAGTTCTAGAATAAAGCTGGAGGACAGAGTCTATTGCTGTTTGTCTGACTCCGGGTCTGCCGCTCCTCATCTGACTTGTTGCCATGGGTTCATGCAAAGTTCGTGTGTGCAAGCTGTAAGGAGATCCTCTTCGTTTTATTAATAGTTTGGGGTGAGTGCCGAAGTCCGTATACTCGTCCAATTGCTGACAGGAGTGTGTGTTGATTGCATCCGCCGCCTAAACTCTACGTGTTCACAATGAGATCCCAGGGCGGGAGCTAAAGCTCAGCACCTCTGCTCCTGCTTTTTGCCTGGTCTCGAAGCGCAAGGGGCGTGGAACCACTCAATTCATCTTCCTACGTGGCTCCCACGCATCGTTGCTCACCTTCCCCTGCCGCCTCCTCAGTTGACTCCCCTGAAGCCTCCGGGGCCCTGGGCTTCCAGAGTCACTGGAGCCGCTCCCGCCGACTCACCACCCGCTCACCCAGCAGAGAGGTGGGGGAGGGGATCCGCTCGGGGCAGACGCAGAGCCAGGTAGGGTGAGCTCTGTGCTCAATTAGACTTTTTCCAACCTGTTTCCCAGTGCGGCTTAGGAAGATTGCTGCGTGTTCTGGTTTCTGTTTCCATGTGTGTTGTATTTTCTCATCCTCTTCCTGGTTTCGACAGCCACTCCAGTCTGCCACTGTCTCTTTTTCTGGGCGCGCACTCTCCTCTCCAATCCTTGACCATCTCTTGGAACTCTTCACTCCCCTGGCCGAGCTGGGAGGCTTCTGTGAGCGTAGGTCTCCGAAACTGAAGCTGCGACTGCCGAAACCAGGGTGTGCGCCAAGGATGTGTGCGTTTGGAGCTGTGGTCTTTCCGGTTAGCTTCTCTCTGGCTGTGCCATAGCGGTCCTCCGTTTCCTTCAGCCAGAAGAGGTCTTTCTTATACTCTCCGAAGGTTTCAGTTCCCATTTCAGATCTTTCCTGGATTCAAGGTGCCCGCCTCTCTCCTTTTTTTTTCTTCTCATATTGCTGCATTTCTTAGTCTAGGTGGGATTTTTCCAAGAGGTTTCTCCTCTGCTTCCTACTCAGTCACCACCTTAGTTGCTTCTTCAAGTCTGACATTTTTGAAATAGAGGTAGGGGTTATAAAAGCCAGTGTGTGTGTGTGTGTGTGTGTGTGTGTGTGTGTGGTGTTTATATGTACTTATGCATCATAAATGTATACTTTCACATACATACACAAGTAGATATATAACTACATCTATAAATATCACACACATATACTCGTATTATCGGTCAGTGTCTCATACAGACCCTTGCACTGATCCACTCGATTTCTCTCTTCCATATGAATGTATGAAGATGTCTTTGCTTCTTTCCAAATGACACAGATACAACACTTTGAGCAAATATGTTAATGTCACTATAGAAACTCATAATTACATGACTGCACAGTATTTATTTTAAAATATCAGTAATGACTAATCTCTCATGCAGTAGATGCTTCTTCTAACGCATGATTTGAAGGAAACTAAACCTGTGTAGGAAGTGTTGACAAAGGGACCTGAATTGCACATGACCTCAAAGAGATCAGAGTCATTCTTGTTCTTAATAAAAATTATTTAAAAACGTAATTTAAATATTTTGAGCTAAAATCAAATATTTTTCCAAAAGATTTAAAACTATAACACACTGGAGAATAATTTTTTCTATGTATTTTTTCGTCAACTACAGAAGAAAATAAAGAGAGGGATGGAGTAATGTGCTAGATATAAACAAATGTAGGTTTTAGAAATAAGGAGCGTAATTGGACTAAAAATGTGATACCCTAAATATCTGATTTAGCTGGAAATTTAGGAGGGTAGTGTTAGGCTTCAGACTTATGCAGATTACAGAATTTGGTGGCAAGGGATAAAATACCTAGTAAAAATGCTCAAATAGGGAAATAAGGATGGGGAAATATTTAGTTGTTACATAGACATGAGAAGATGTAGAGGCAGAATCTCTCTTGTACACAAGCCCAGACACACAAGCATACATACACACACACACAAACACACAAACCATGATTTCCTTCCTTCACTTCAGAAAACAGCTTTCTTGTTCACTTCCTTTTTCAATTTCTTCCTTTTTTAACTCCTTTCTGAAAATTTGCTTCTTTGTTCAGTGTTTGTGTCATTTTTCTTGTAACTGAAACTTGCATATGCCTTTGATCTTTTTCTTGGTTCAACTCCATCTTCAATGCTACATGCACTTTCATATAGAAAGCAATATGGTGCCATGTTTTCCCTGTCTTTTAATTTTCATCTCAAATGAAAGAAAGTCCACTGAGTTAGTCACAAGATTGTTAGATTGCTTAGCCTTGGCTCCACCTGTGTGTTTCAACTGTCTAGTGAAAATATGCAGTCATGGGTTCTGCCCCTTTTGAGGGGCAAGCAAATCGACTCCTATTCTAGTGCACTGTAGACAGCTAATGCAAATCATTTAAACATCCACTGTCCACTTACTAGTAACCATCTGCAATTTGGATTTCTAAATTAAGTTTGATCAATTAATTACAAGTAGTTTGTACAACCTGTTACGGATCATCACTGTCTTAGATGCCATAGCAATTAAAAAGCAATCATAAGATCTATTACTGGATTTTAAAATGTAGAAAATAGTGGAGAAAGAAATCAACCACACATGTGGTATAATCAGAAGATAATTAAACTGCTAATTTCTGCATCACATAATTAGATGATTGAGAGATGTATGATGTGATTACTTTTCTCTCATTGCTGAGACAAAATACCTGACACCAAAGATTAAGGAAAGAAAGGTTTATTTAGCTGATAATTTGTGGAGGGTTCTGTCCATAATCAGCTGGCTTCAAGGCAGGGTTGCAGGGCACAGGAGCAACAGTTCAAGGAGGCAGAACCAGTATGAGCAAAAGCAGTAAGAACAAAAAGGCAGGGCAAGCATCTTTTCCTCCCTTATATTGTAAGCAGGCTACCTCTTAAGGGAGGGGGTAGCACTGACACCATCTCCCTGCCCTCCTCTTGCACAGGATGAGGGTCTTTACAAAGTGAGGACCCTGGCCTCTTGCTAAGTCACTTAGTTAAACTTGTAAACTGCTCAAACTGACACAATGTGTCAACCATTACAATACACCCCTTGTCAACTTGGCAACTGGAGGTGTGAACATCATAACACAGGTTTAGCCATCCTTAAGAACCAGTATTAAGTCTGTCAACATTATATTACATTGGAAGCACAACATTCCTGGCCCACTAAAGACTCATGTACATCCCTTTATGCAAAAGGCAGTTAGTCCATCTGCAAGAGTTGCCAAAATTCTAATGGTTTCAGTGTTGCTGAGTAGTCCAAGTCCCATGTCTCCTCTAAGATGTAAGGCAAACTCTTAGCTGCAGGCCCCTGTACAAATGAAAAGTTAAACACTTCTAACATTCAGTGGCACAAGATAAGTATTTTAATTCCCAAAAATACAAAAGGGGATACAAAGGAATGGGACAAGGACTTTGGACTGACCAAAGAAAATCCAGAATCCAGCATGGCAAATAACTGAGGCAATCTGTGGCAAGTTATGAGCTCCAAAGTGCTTGGGTGACTCTGCCACTATGACTCCATGGCACTTAGGAAACTGTGAAAGCTGTAGCTTTCACAGCTGCTCTATTGGGCTGGCTTTGCTCTCTCCTTCAAGCTTTCTTCAGACAATCCATGTATCTTGGCTTTTTCAAACTTCTGGAGTCTCCACTGCACTTTTGGCTGCACACTGACAGCTTCACATATTGCCCTCTCAGGGGGGCACTACCTGGCCAGTCAGGACTTCTGAAATCGGAGTGGAAGTCCTCTTAGCTCCACAACTCTTGCATTCTTCATGTACCCAGTACCACATAGATGATGCCAAGGTCTGCTGCCAGCTTGAGCAGCAGCCAGGCTTCCCTCCCTCTTGGCTATAGGGGTTAAGTGCCTGGGTAGCTGGACACTCTGAATCTAGTTCTGAGGAACAAATTTTCTATGTTGCCTCCATTTTGGAAAATGGTGCTCATCAACTTTCTTCTCAAAGCAATCTTTCATTTTTGCGGGTTTGAGGCGAAGGGTGGAGACTTGCTGCTTCTTGTGATGTCCTGAGGCCACCTTTTGTGCTATTATTTCCTTCTCACCAGTTGAGATCTGCTCAGCTCTATCTTTCTCGTCCATAGTTTTACTAGAGCTTCCTTTCTGGCCAAAGACACAGCATTTTAAATCATTCTGCTGTATTTTTTGCTCTTGATTCTCAGCATAGATTTGGCTAAAAGCCCCAACAGTAGCCACACAACTGCCCCAACATTCGACTGCCTTGAAATTTCTTCTGCCAGATTAATTAGTTCACTACCCTTAATCTCAGTCCCAGAAAAATTATCTGGACCTGAGCAAAATGCACACAAACTTTTTGCCAAGCCATAGCACACATTATCCAGAGTCCAACAATGAATGCAGTTCTACTTCCCAGCAGAAATCTCCCAAGCCGTGTCTACCAGCAGGATTTCTGTCAACCTTCTGGTCTTCTGAGCTTTGACCAGAATCTGCCATACCGAACAACCTAAGGCATGCCAGCAATTTTTTTTAACAGGTATCTCCAAACCTTTCCAAAATCTTCCCACAAGCCATTCCAAAGGTTCTTGAACCACATGGCCAGATATATTCATAGCCACAAAATTCTGTCTTGGTTTCTCTTCTGTCACTGCTGAGACAAAATACCTGACACCCAAAATTAAGGAAGGAAAGGTTACTTTAGCTCACAGTTTATAGAAGTTTTTGTGCATAATCAGCTGGCTCTAAGGCAGGGTCACATGGCACAGAGGCAACAGCTCAAGGTGGCAGATGACAGCAAAAGCAGGCAGAGCAAAGGGGGTGAACAAGCCTTTTTGCTTCCCTTATATAGTAATCAGGCTTGCCCACCCCCCCAGGTGGGTGTGAGCGTTCACACCATCTCCCTGCCTTCCTCTACAAAGTGAACACCTTGGTTCTCTGCTGAGTCATGTAGATAAACTACTAAACTTGTCAAATTGACAAAACGTATCCGCCATAACAGATGACTAAAGATAAAGCTTGAGAAAATTTCATGAGTACATAGGAATTAATATGTCAAGCATGACTGATAGCACTTCTAGAATTTAGAAGAAAGTACATGTGACACAATCCTTTCTAAAGAGATGTTTAGTACAAAATGGAGGAAAAAACAGAATAGAGGCAAAGAAAGCTGTGGCAAGATTAGGGAGAGTAGAGTATTTAAGGGGAGAACCTATTCTCTAATAGGAGAATAACTAAATTGAGAAAAAGGGAGGAGGGTTAGAACTTAGGGAGGAAGTTTAAACAGAGGTAGACACATTTATTTTTATTTAAATGGATGACTATAAATATGCAAAGAACATGAGAATATGAACTGTTTTGTAATGAGTGGCTGTGGGAGCAGATGTACAGGGCCTGCCCGCTGGTTCTGCTCTAATATGGTGCTGTGTTCTTGAGTGAGCCACGTGGGTCCTCTGGGAATTACCTCACCTTCAAAATGTTGACTTCCTTGGCCTATTCTATACCATTCATTCCAACTCGAGATCAGTAGAATTTCTGCTACATGTTGAAGAAAATCCTCACTATTTGACTTTGTGATAGAAAGAGTAGAAGGACAGAGGAGAAGGAAAACCAGATCACACCAGGATTTCTAATTTTATGAATTTAAATGAAAACTGTTCTTTAAAACTGGTAAAGATTTTGAAGTAGAGTAGGGATAATGTTAAAAATTGTTTACTGAGTGCTTTAGTGCATGTAAGAAAGGTAATTTGTTTACTGTAATTTTCATATTTAATGATTTATATTCATTGTTGCAGTAACACAGAAATGAAAATTTACTTTCTTGGATAGTAAGGTATGGAAGGAATCTCTTGGGGATTTTGATAAAGTAGTCCTGTTACACTCTGGAAGTTAGCAGTGCCTTTCAGTAAGCCTGATCTCCTGCTGTGTGGAACAGAAAACGTGGAGCAGAAGAAAGGTCTGTCAGGACAGTAAGTGAGCTCAATACTTCCGTTAGCTGGCAGCCAGGCGTGAAATCGAATTGCCTCTTAAAACCAGGAAATTTTGGTTTTCAGCATTGGTGTCACACTTCCTATGTATAATGAACTGTTACCAGTGGAAGAAAGGGATAGAGTGCATGGTGCATGCTTATATTTTAAAGGAATATATGTTCATGGTGAAGATTTAAATTGTATTTTTTCTTTTAAGGTAGGTTTTACTAAATTATATAGAATAGTAAAGAATAATATGCAAAGAAGCCATATTTATAATACTCATTTTCTTAAAAATATTAACATTTATCATATTTACCTCAGATTAATTTCTTAAAACAAAAAATACTACAGATTAAAGTGAAACACTTGACTTCTCTCTGTGAGTCTCTTCCTGTTAATTCACAGAAATGAAGTAGCATTGGGCCAAGGACATAGCATGGTGGCAAGCGCTTGCTTGACAGGCACAGGGTCCTGAGTTTGATTCCTGTTACCCCCTGCCAAAAAAAGAAATTAAGTAGCATGAATTATTGTATCATCACAAAAAGCCCTCAATGTTTATGGCAAAATAATACATCAACATATTTATATTAGTTAAAATAGAAAATATATTACATTTGTATTTGCTTAATGTTGAAAGAAAAAGTGCAAAATTTATTTTTTAAACTTTTTATTGTTTTTTTGAGAGAAAGCCTCACTATGCAAGTCAGGCTGCCTTTGAGCTCACGTTGTAGCCCAGGCGGGTCTTGAACTGGCAACAATCCTCCTGCCTCAACCTCCTGAGTGCTGGGATTACAGGAGTGTGCCGCCACATCCAACTAATTGCAAAATTTAAAAAGGTAATGCCAGGTGTTGTTTATTTTTAAACACACTTATAAGAATGATCTATACTGATGTTTATAGCTCTACTATATTTCATGTGTGACGATGGCATCTTCTATTTATTCATTGTCTTTTTATTAAGCATTTAAATTGTCTCGTTTTCTACTGTTAACTCCAGGAATATGCTTGTTTATATTTCCATAAATGGGGGCTGGGGATATAGTTCAGTGGAATAAGCGCTTGCCTAGCAAGTGAAGGGTCCTGAGTTCGATCCCCAGTACCGCAAAAAAAAAAAAAAAAAAAAGAAAGAAAAAAAAGAAATGGGTATGTGCTGGCTGCTCTCAGCATCCACAGCTTAGAGGCTCATTGGAGCACACAGTCTGCGCTTTTACGTTTCACTAACCAGCCTTCAAGGAGATCATGCTAATCTGTGGTGCTACCAAGAAAGTGCACGATTTTCGAGTTAATCATATCTTTACTCTTACTTGAATTATGCATCATTGTAAATTTTGTAACTCCACTGGTCTTTAAAACAAAAATAAATCTCATTTTGTTTACTGGTTAGCATGATAGTTATAATAATTTTATATATTTATTGATGCTTCCTCATCTCTAAGTCGCATTCTTGTTCTTGTAAATTTTCATAATAACCTGTAACAGAATTTAGTAATCTATATGTATAATTTTTCTTTGAATATGTTTTATGGATCCATTTTGAAAATTAATGTTTTATGTTGCTCAGATTAATTTAAATGGACTCTATATATTAATATTTTTTCTGTGGTATGCTTTTCATGAGTTCTTTAAGAAATATTCGCCTTCTATTTTTGTGGTAAAATTTTAAATATGAAATTTTGATGTTGAACTAAGTATTTAAATCCATATGAAAAACATTATTTCTACTTATGTTTACTTTATTTTAAATTTCCACATGGGTTTTTTTTCAGGTTGTACTGTAAAGTACAAATACCTGCCTATATGTTATGATAATTGTTCATTTCCATAAACATAGTGTGTATCTCTATTTCCAGCAATTTTTTATGTTCCCAAATATCACCTTACCAGATATTGTACTGTCATCATGCACTCTGGTAAATAGCATTTCTTGTGAAATACAGCAGTGGTATATGAGACGTGCAGACAGGACAAATACTCTACTCAAGCAAGAGGAGTATCTTGTCCCTAGAATTACATAGAATTTCCAACAGGTGGCGATAACAAAAACAAATTAACTGAAAGTTGTTTTAACTTAAAGACAGTACATCCCTTTGTTGTTCGGAGCAGGATTGAGTCATTCCCATGGCCTTCCAGGTTGGTAATCCACGGAAACAGCAGTTGAAACCGAGACTTGAGGCTGTTTGTGTTTAGTAAAGATGGCTGCCTCTCTATGAATCAGTTTCTTCCTTAACTGAATGAGAAGACTAATGCCTATCCACTTTATCGTGTAAGACAGCTGACATATATAATATAGAGTATTTGCTGAAATTTGAAAAGAATGGGAGTGAAGTTACAAAAGAGAGAGCCGACCGTGGGACTGTTTGCTCTGCTGCCCTTCGGAAGACGTTATGTAGAGAGCAGGAGAGGAGCAGAACAAAGATGGTTTGTACCTAACATGAGCAGGGCTGTATGTAACAAAAGAGAGCTATGTTAAGGAAGTGAGGCTGGAAAGTACAAACGATCAAATGTTTCAGTACTTTATTTTAAAAATCTGTTTATAACCAAGAGTTAGGGTTTTGTAAATATTTTGACAAAACTTTAAAGATAAGTGAACAATTATAATTTTTCTATTGATAAGAAAATTTTCCATGATTTTGCCTTCATGTTTTACTGTTGAGAAAAATTAGAGCTTCCTAAAAGGACGTAATTCATAATGAGAGAAAATTTTCTTCCTTTATGAAGAAAACTTTTGTTGTTCTTTACTATCACTAACTTCTACAAATGGGAAAAGGGCAGAAAGGGTTTAATTTCCTATCAGATGTATTCCATTTTTATATGAGAAATGTTTGAATTTCCTCAGTTCCATGAGTGAAGAATCAAGTGCATTTTTTGCTCTTTATTAAGAATTTCTTTTGGTCTTTCTTTGGGGGGGATTTTTTTGAGACAGGGTCTCTCTATGAAGTTCAGGCTGACCTTGAGCTCACTTTATAGCCCACACTGGTATCAGACTCATAACAATCCTCCTGATGCAGCCTCTTGAGTGCTGGAATTACAGACGTGTGCCACCACACCCAGCACTGAAAAATTTTAAAAATAAAATATTGCAAGACTATGGAAAATTACAGAAATATCATAACAAATATTTATTCTCAATTTTAGGATTGTCTTTATTTATTTCCAATGTTACCGTTGTATTTACTTTATGTACACATATTTTAAGAAAGAAAACAGTTTGTAAAGATTGCATTAAAGCTTCCACTATTCTATCTTGCTCAGAGGTAACAACTCTCCTAAATTTGATATGTGTCATGATAGAAGTAATGTTTATAGCAATGAAGTTTTTAAAGAAGTAATAGCTTTGAATGAGATAAACTATGTTTACACCTAGTATCTACCATAGTTAGTAGATACTAGTCGAAGGCAATTGATTTAACTTCTTGAGCTCATTTTCTCATGTTCAAAATGGGAATAGTCCTCCCAGCCAGAAAGAATTGAAAAAGAATGAGAAAGAATTGGCACAGAGCTTTCCACCACTAAACTCAACACAGGGTCTTATGCTATCCCTTTGTAAAACTAGGGCACCTAACATCATCCCTCTGAAACACTACTTTTGAGTCCTCAACCCAAGTCAATGTGACATTTTAAATTGGAAAAGGACCAGATTGTCTTGATGAATGTTATCTAATGGACCCTGGGAATGGGACAAATTAGTATAATCTGTGAGACTGTTCCATATGCCACATATACTGTTCCTTTTAATGCTGGTCATACAAAGGGACAACATTCATGTAGTCCTCTCCACGTGGTTTCCTCCCTGCCATAGTGGAGTGTACAAAAGAATGCTGAGAAATGCTGCACCTGGTTGGCGGCCACTGGGTGAATTACTGATGGTCTCCTGTCTGGTTCATCACTTCTGTACCGCTTAGAGGTTTCTGTCCAGTCCACTCTCACTGGACTTTGTGAGAAGTTTGCACTGGACTTTCTTTTGGTCAGTTCATTCAATCTATCTCTTTTTCTGTTCAAACCTGTTAAACCCTATGATTCACACACCACTTCTCAGTATTTTCTTCAGTCTCTCACTAAACTATCTCGCTACACTAGAGCTAATAAGCTGCAATGAGAGTTAGATATTAACACTATTGCTACTGCTCTGTCTCCACTAATGTACATTTAAAATGCAGTTAACTATGAGATTTTCTTCCCTTCGCCGCCTCTTTTCTTGCACTAACCCACAAGTGTACAAGTGAGCAAGTACCACCATTCTTCATTTCTGTCCTGCAGTTTGGAGCACAGCTATGGCTAAGGGGCTCTCTACAGTCTCCCAAACAGTCATGCCGTGAAGCGGACAGGAGCCCTACAGCAAAAGGTAATATAGTGCGAAGTTCTCAGGTGGGAACCCTGCATTAAAGAAGGAATAATTTTGCTTGCTCTTTGGAGTTTGGAACCTTTATCAGATTATATACCTGGCAGGGAATTTACCACCTGAAACAGCACCCCACTTCCGGACTAGTGGAAGGTTTCCTGGACGCACCCGCTTAGCGTCAAGTGTTATTTTCTCTCATCTTGTCACAACCTTACAGTCTTGATGGGATGAAAAGGAAAGGGGCACCCACAATACTTTGGACATCTGATGGCTTATTTCAGAACCAACTCAGCTAGAGGGGCATTTAACGTTTTTTCTTTTTTTTCTTTTCTGAAGGCAAGTGTACTTGGTTTCCTTTTACAGACCTCATTGGCAGTCCGGGCCCATTCCAGGTAACCAATAAATAAAACCCAGCTAAGCCACATTTATTTCTAGAAGCAAATAGCAATCAGTCCATAGCTGTGGGAGCTCAGGCCCTGTCTACCAGCTGAATCAGTGCACAATAAAGAGAGGGGCTTTGAGGCCAGGTTGCAGAGAAAATGGTGCCTAAAAGGAAAGGAAATAGACCAAATCACTTAGATTTACACATCACCTCGCTTAATTATCTGGTGCACAAGCTCCACTCCGCATTTCACTTAAGATTCACAGGTACCCACTCATTTGATGCACCGTCTTTCACCCAGACTTTGTTTCTGCTGGTTTATCCTCTAATGAGTGCATGGCAATTAATAATTTAAAATGGTTTGTCACTGCTGACCATTTCAGGAATGTTTACATATTTTATTTAGTTTACATCCACATTGAATATAAAAGACATCAAGTTTACAGAGATGAAACACCTTGTTTACTATTCAATTGCAAGTTATTGAAATGCTTTGTTTCTTTGTTTTGACCTTTTAGATACACTGTACTATCAAAAGGCACAGGGCAGGTCTCCTTCAATTCAAAGCCATCCTAGAACCTGCTTAGAAAGCACTCAGTAGATAATTACTGAGTGAATGAATATATTAACAACGTAAGATCAACTTAGAAACTTTTTTAGAGGTAGTTATCTGTTTTCATACTACTGTCCTCTAAGGTAATGTTATAGACTTTTATTTTGATGTAATAGAGTCAAGAGACATTGCTACAAGATAGTTGAGTAAATTGGGGCAAGCTGTTCCACTTCCTTGGGTTTACCTTGTGACATAATGATAATTTGTGAGTATACATCTAGTGTTAAACTTTGGGAAATTTCCTTTGGAAAGAATAGAAATGAGGCTTACTGTATTCATAATAGAATTTTTAGCCTCTTATTTTTTGTGATGGTGGTATCAGCCACATCACTGCAGAGTTAAATGTACAGGTGCAACAGTTATAATATAGCTGGGAAAAGAACCTCTTTCCACAGAAGACAAGAATCCTCTGACACCAGCTAGACATTAATATATTTCTGAGAGGATATTTGCAGAATATATTTGTATCAAGTATTATTTACTCACATAATTAATTTGGTATCAAGATTTATTTGCACTTGTAATGAAGTAAGAGTCACATAAAAGTTTCCTATGGAGCACTTACATTGGCAGAAAGTATAATTAAGAACGAGGGTTTAAGTAGAAAAGTTTCTAGTTGCTGTAATTTAATAGCTTGCACATAGAATTATTAATTAATTATTCATTTCTCTCCATCGATTGCCCTCCCATGAGGGCAAGAGTAAATCTGTGTTGTTTACTACAACATTGCTTCTGGAACATATAATGTACTTCTTACGCTTTTTGTGTGTGAAGATATGAATAAACCTAAATGACAAGGTTTATCTACCCTTTTGAGTGGTAGATATCTTTAGGTTCTTTCAAAACCTTTAGGTCCTATTTACACACAGAGAATGCTGCTGAGTAGAACCATGCACTAGCAGCTTCAGATCCCAGAGTTACGTATCTACACAGCAGTGGGTAGCGTCATTTCAATAAGAAAACAATGTTCCAAGCTGCCATGGAAAAAGATTTCTTCTTTCTGCGATTTTCCCTCAGCACTTCCCAGGAGTGAGCTCTATATATCTAACAGAGGTGGTTTTCATGTCAGAAATGAAGTTTTTTTCTTCATCTTGTTTAAAATCCACCTAGGCACTTTTTCCACTTAAGAAAAATACATAGATATGTGTCAAAATATAAGTATGACTTTTTCTTCTTAATGGCTCGCAGAAAAACAGTAGTGAGATGATTACATGGAAATGCTCCTCCTAAGCATCACTGAAACTTCACAGTGGAGAACCGGGCGACAAGCGAGCCACTGAAGGTCTAATGAGAAGGCGAAGCCAAGCAGGTGCTGACATAAAATGACCAGAGTGGGGCCCGATGCTGCTCAGGACCGAGAAGTGAGGAGAACACAGTACTTCTGAGAGGCAATCGGGGGTAGGATTCCTTGACTGTGTTGGTTGATAGCATAGATATGACCCATTTGATCTGGTTTGAGACTTATAAGAGGAACTTACCAAATTCATTTAGGTATAAAGATTTTCCAGTAATTTATTTTCTCAAATATTTGAATCTTTGTTATTTAGCTTTTGTCTAATTAGGATAAAGTAAAAGATATGCATTAAAAGTTCTGTTTCCTTTCTCTTTTTTGTTTGGAGAGCAATTATTCATTGCTTTTTAAAAATGTTACTACTAAATAACACTTTTACTGTTTATGAATCTTTTAGATTATTTAAAATTAATATTGAATTTTTTTCTTTTTACCCTTCTTGGCCTTGGAAAAAATATATAGTCTATTTTTCTTTGAGGTGTTTTACTTTCTATCATTTATAATGAGTTTTTGCCAATTAACAGGAATATTATGAGAAGGTTTTAATTGATATATTTCAGGTTAATTATGTAGTAATGCTTTTCATTTTTCTAAAACAGTCATACATTTTGCTAATGATTTTTAACTATATAGAAATACTTAAGTTCTTGCAAAAACAGTTTTGAGTTTATATTCCCTGGTCATCAAAAGGAAACAATAAAATGCACATTTATTTTCTGTTCAGAGAAGAAACAATATAATCTCCCCAGTGGTGTTAAGCCTAGATTTATTAGAAGAATCACTTGAAAAGCTTTAGAAGCCACTGTGCCCAGTTACAGGCTTTATTAGTTAAAGCAGGCAGCCAGGGACGAAACCCAGCCGTGCCAAGAGGACAGCGACGCCCAATCCCCCAGCGGTTTCAGTGGCTGCCGCCTTGCACGTCAGGTCTCCATGCTTTCTTCCTGCTCTTCTCTGTCGCCCTCTTCGCTTACACAGACTCAGTCCTCGCCTTCTGTTCTCTGTAACAAGTTACCCAAAGCCGAGAGCTTCCAAAGCCCTGGGAGTGCCAGTCTATCTGGACTGTGGGTTAAGACGGTGGGCGGAGCCCACCTCATGTTACAGGTTTAACAGTGATAACTCCGGCTTATTCTGCTAGTTCCGCATGGCTTTGCACACACGCAGACATCTTGGCAGGGAGACTGGAAGGCAGACTCAGCTGGAACTATCTAAGAGGATCTGGTAGTGGCTTCTCTTTCACGGTTTTGAGTGTTTATTTGCCTGTGAAATAGAAATTGTTGAATATACTTTGCAAGACAAATAATTTTGGTATAATATTAAAATCAAAAGTGTAATTTTGAAGTCAAAAGTTAACACTTCTATTGAAAAATATGGACTTTTACCTTTACACTCATGCTTTTGCTTTTATTTTCTTTCTAAATATGTAAATTTGTGAAAGCATATTTTCAATACTGCATCTGTACTCTTGTGAAGTATTTTTTAAATTCTTTTTTTAATATTTTGTTTTTAAATAGTCCTTTAATTTAAAGGTAACTTATATCCAACACTAAATAATGAATGCACTGCATGTTGAATTTTCAAGATATGGATTATGGAAAGGAAATACATATCTATCGAAAGATGCAGATGGAGATGTTTATGCCAGCCTTTGGAGTCCTATAGAATTTTTGCTTCTGGGATTTGAACTCAGGACCTTGAACTTACCAGGCAGGTGCTTGTGCCACTGAGCTATATCCCCAACCCTATACCATCCTTTTAAAAAATACCTGAAACTGAAAATTATTCAAGGATCCAGTGCCATATGCAAATATAAATAATTTTGCCATATTCATATATACTATTATATAAATAGTGTAAATACACTAGTACACAATGTAGTAGTGTACAATTTACCATTTTAATAATAAAAACAATGATCTAATGGTACATAAAACAAGGGTGAACCATCATATTTATAGTCTATGATAATTATAATTAATACAATAATTTTGGCAAGAAAGAATTCATACTAAGTGACCACCTCCATATAAAGCCCTGTGAAATGCAAATTAACTTCTGTGGTTTCTCTTATTCCTCCAGACCAGGGTAAAAGGTTCACTCAAGTTGGCCAGATGAGAGAAAAGACCAGAAAACATGGGAATGTCTGCCATGTCTTTAATAGCTCCATGGGATGGAGAGTAACCCTGAAAATACTCCCACTCCCAAATACACAAAGCTGGCAAGTTGCCAAAAAGTTATATAATGCAGTCTATTTCTTTATGTGTTCATCGCCCATGTGCAGGTCACATATCAGGTGCTGACTTACTAACAAGAAGAAGGTGTAGGTGAAATATCTGAGCATGCCATCTTGGGTATCCTGAAGAGAGCTCCATGGAGGCTCACCAAGTGATTGGAGGGAAAGGCACACGGGAAGAGTATATTCAATAAGTTGGTGGTGCTACTTATATATGAATACTTATTTAACTGCACAGTTTACATACTGGCACATACTGTGTGTCATTTCATCCCATTTAAGTCATTTCGTTTTGAAATTTGCTGGTCTGTGTAATGTGCATCCACATGAAGTAAGAGAACGTTATCTACCAGAGAAGCCCCCACCATGCCTCTTGTCAGTTGCTATCTTCTCTGTCACCAAGGACACAAGAAAATCAAAGTTACAGGATTACCAGAAACCTGGGGACACAATCGCATTGCAACACATGAGTAAGGGGAATGCTCAAACAGGAAAGAAAGGCACAGTGCCAAAACAAGTGTTATAGGCTGTAACAGCTAAAACAAATCTCCAAATGTGGTGGAAATCATAAGTCTATAGCTCATGAATCTCTGAAAACACCTAACAGAGAAGAAGCTAAAGAAAATCATGTGCAGAAGCACTGAAATCAAAGATAAAGGTCTGTCGAAAGCACCTTTAAAAAACAACTTCCATATAAGAGAAAGATTCTAGAGGCAAAAGCCTAATGAGACATGTCTTTAAAGTTTTGAGAAAAATTCCTATTAATTCTAAAGAAAAGAAAATATTGAGGAACAGAATTAAAGGCAATATGTTCTAGATAATAGGAAATCAAGACAAAGTAGCTCTCACAGATGTGTTCTCAGTGGCAGAGTGAGAGAACCTACTCAGGTGGAGGGACAGAGGCTGACGACAGCTGCCCGAGCTTCTCCCACCCAAAGGGGATGCCAGTCATGTCAAATACACGGATTCATAGGAACACACGTCCTACTCTTCCTATTTTAAAAAGTACCACAGCAACCATGATGATATTTTTCTGGTAGGTTTGTCCATGAATGCAGGGGTGATGCAAGAACAGCTGTGATGTAAAGTTCAAGATTCAAAGGGGTCCCATGTCTGCAAGGTTTCCATCTTTGATGTGGAGTGTTACAAAATGATGTGGATGGTAGATTATTACAAATATACACTGAAACCATAAAACAGCTACTAAGAAATAGAATGAGATATTTGTCAAAAGACAAATTGAAATGAAATATTAAAATAAAATATTTAAAGATGATAAGAATGGAAAAAATAGAGAAAAGGTAGAGTGGAAAATAGAATAGGCTATAGATGATGAACTGCACCACAAGTTACACTAAATAAAAATTTAAAAGGAAACGTAAAGTAAGGATGCACTAAGAAATGACCTCCCTTAAATATGAAGCATGAGTACTTTGAAAGATGAAGAAGAAGGTATTAGTTTGTTAAGATCGCTCTAATAAAGTACCACTGAGCAAGTAGCCTAACTGCAGAAATTAATTATGTTACTCTTCAGGAGGTCAGAAGTCTATAATGAAGGTGCTGGGAAAATTGATTCCTTCTAAAACCTCAGAGGGAAGGATTGGATACAAGTCTCCTTCACTGGCTTCTACATCAGTGTTTTCATGTTCGCTTGGCCTTTTCACTGCGCACGTATCTATGTCTAAACACCCTCACACAGGGAATGCCACTACCTCGGCTTAGGGGGCTGCCCTGCCCCTGTGGGACCTCATCTTAATGAACCTCATGTGCAGAAATTGTTTCTAGATAAGAACGTAATGTTAAAATGCCCATCTACTATTTTAGGTTTCCAAAAGATCATCCTTAATTGCATTATAATACTAGAGTATCCTGAATCTTAATTATGTAGGTGTTCTTTTTAGATTGTTCCCATGGAATTATATTGAATAATACTATTTGTCTGTTTGTTCCAGATTATATGGAGTTGCATTATACAACATATCACCAGGCTTATGTTAATTATAAGGCATTGTAATATTCATTATTTTATCTAATTTTCCAGTAATGACAAAGGGGGAAATTTTCTTCTAGAATTAACTACTAGGATTAGTTGCACCTGTCCTACACGAATAGCATGTTTCTTTCATTCTGAGCACCCTGTGCCCTGCTGTTCAGCATTTGCCACCTCATGCCAATGCCAGATAAACTCAGTGCCGCATTTGTTGCCACCTGAAATAAATCAAACTCCCTCTTCTTTCTTTATCCATTTTCCTTTTGAATTTTCAAATTCATTTTATCAAATAAAATTTCATTTTAAGGTACTTGAGTATTTTAAAATACTACCATAAAACTAAATTTGGCAAAAGCTGAGTCAGACTAAAAATTTAAATTTCATACAGATCTTTAGCAATTTATGTTTTATTATTGCTTCCACTGAAGTATATATAAGAAAAGAAAGTCTACCAGAAATCCCTCCTTACTGTCGTTAAATATTTTTATTAAATATAATAGTTCAGCAAAATTCCAGGCGAGATCTCACATCAATTAGACTCAGGTGAAAATTTCAAGAGGTCATGGTAGTATTAAAGAACACATGTAATTTTCCAAATAATACTTTTACAGTCAGATTATTTAAATTAACAACAATATATCTATTGGAGCATGGATTTTTACTGGAAGAAGTGATATTAACTATTACAAAGAAAATAATTTTCCAGGTTAATGTAAGTTAAAAATATGGACCTAACAGAAGCTTTTGTTGAATTTGTGCCATCTCCACAGCTCCACCTTTGAACACCAGAAGAAAATGTTTCACCGAGATACAAAATATTGCTTTAAAGTGAACTGGCACAGGTGCTCAGTAACCGGAGTTTCTTTCAAAACAATCATTGTAAAAAGTATTTTTTCAGTGAGTTCACTCTTGCCTTATTCTGCAGTCACTTGAGGATGATTTTGGCACTGATTGAAGTATGTGGAGGGCTCTTGAGTCTCATCAATTATCAAAGCGAGTCAGTAGGGAGGTGTGTATGGGAGGGCACAGGTGCTTCCCTAATTGTGAACCTGGGGGTAAAATCGTCGCGTTCATTTGCCTTCACAGTCTGCTTTCCGTGAAGCACAGCTAAAGTCGCATATGTAGTTCTTGTAAAAATTAAGCTTTAGCAAAAGGTACAACTTAATTTGGATTTTATTTATAAAACATAGAATTGAGCTTGGATTGGAGTTCTTAGATGATAAATTCATTGGCAATAGCCCTTCGAATTCCCCGATAATTAACAAAACAATCTTGTTTTACAGTATAGTTTTCTATAAATCATAAAGAGTGTAATGTTATTAAGGGCTGGATCCTTTTCCAACTGCTTCTGCAAGTATTATGCAAAATCCTCAGCGTTGCTGTATATCAGCCCAGTATCCTAATTCACAAAAGGAATTTATCTACAAAAGTAACGCAGTCACTCGGCCAACAAGTGGCGGCGCAGGAGGACGCTGAGCTGCGCGCTTGGCTTTGCTTTTCTCACTAGCGCGTGAACTGCAGCCACACTGCGCCCGGACATCCTGTCCCACGACTTATCACTCTTCTGGCATTTGGGGTCCTTGGCTGGTACTGGTGTGCCTCAGATGTGAGTGCAACACGGGATGCCAAACACAATGGCATTAGATAAAAAGCAACAGTAATTACACCTTTACAAGTGTTTGAAGCTGTCTTTTACAAATGTTTTGCCTTAGAAATGTGGTCTCAAGGAGCTGCAAGTTAATATTTTTCTAAATTAAATGTATTTTGAATGCATTTAAAGTTGTAAAAATATTTTCAGAACTCTAAAAAAGAAAATCTTAAAACCTTTTGTAGAAAAGAAGCCCATTTTTTCATTTTAAATTACATGCTATAAAATATACTTCTAGATAGTTTATTAACTGCAGTAATCCATAAAATGTGCTCTGGGGCCAATATTCAGACATAAACCCTGTAATAGTTATCAGGGATCTGAATCAGGGGATCAATCTTCCCTTGCAGGGATCTGATCAGTGAGGTTTTATTCCCCGTAGCAGTCTAGAGAAAATAGGACAGTATATTGTTATTTTCTCAGTAAAACTAAAAAAATGGAAAAAGAAAAAGAAAATATATATATATAATACAGGATAGCTGGGATAAGTGTATTGCTGATGTCTATTGATTTATTGAAAGCAACAGTTAATGCTTAATTTTTTTTTCTTGACCAGTATTGCATGCTTATATCTGGTAACTGGAACAACTATTTTGAAGACAATAATATGTAATATAACAAGCATTGTGGAATTTCTACCACCTTGTTTTGTTTCTTATTTTCTATTACTTGTTATTGTCTTTGTTTGATCAATCTTGCATTTTTACATCTGGTAATCTGATGAATTTCGATAAAGATAGTATAAATGTAGTATAGCAGCCATTCTTAATTCCTATCATCTTGTTTTGAAAGATGGTATCATTTTTACTGTTTCTGTATTGTTCTGTTTTCGTCTTCATGGTTGTTAGTTTGTTTCCTCTCTTCAAAAATAAGAAAAAGATTTAAAAGGATGATTTCCCTAACTCCTTCCAGACATAAACACAGGAACATTTTCCCTGAATATTCAGAACTTCTAAGGTGTGTTACACTTTCTTTGGATATTTTTATTTTTCCCTTCCCCTTGATGACTAGCAATGTAATAATAAACTCTTTTGTAATTTTGCCATTTACTTTTACTGAGAAATCACACAAAAGCAATCTATGTCAATCCCATGGCTGCTTATAGCACTTAGCACAATGCCTAAAGTAGAGTAACG
Organism: Dinomys branickii; assembly: GCA_004027595.1. Taxonomy (NCBI): domain Eukaryota; kingdom Metazoa; phylum Chordata; class Mammalia; order Rodentia; family Dinomyidae; genus Dinomys; species Dinomys branickii. The sequence continues at coordinate 9,287 of PVLD010014799.1, read as the reverse complement.
GACAAATAAATATTTTGAAATGAAGGATGACAGGTTAAAAATGCATAGTATTCTACTGTGTTTGTAAACAAAGTAGATATGTAAATGCATTATCTTTAAAAAATGCATACCAATTTTGTTATGGAAATTATCCCTGGGCTTTACAGGGTTATTGGTAATTTGATTTTGTTTTTTGATCTCAACTCTATGGACTCTCCTTTTACCACGGACATATTTTTCAGTTTGTGTTACTAGAAGAAAACATCACACAATGTGTAACATGTACCTAAGAGGAATTTATTTCTCCCAGTTCTAGAAGCCGAGAAATCCAAGATCAAGGAGCCAGAGACAGATGCCTGAGAGCCTTCTCGCTCTTTCATCACGGGGGAATAAGGAAGCACTGAGCCCTTACACCACGGAAGAGGAAAGGACAAAAGAGGTGAGCTCTGTGTCTTCACTTAGTGGAGGAGCAGAGGAAGTAGACACTCACTTCCTCTACGCTTTTTGTGAGGAGCCTGATCCCACCCCTGAGTGCTTTCCCTCCTGACTTAATCATTCCTAAAGGCCATATTGCTTAACACTATCAAACTGGCTCTTAGGTTTCAACATGTATTACATTTTTATTGAGCAGAAAAAATTATAAAGTATTACTATCGCATGTTGCAAATTACTAAAAATAGCTATCACTTGTTCTTTTGCACACACAGTATAACAATAAAATGTAATAAATATGTTAAATTGTTTTCTTGAAGCAATTATTTCACTACATAAATATATGTCAAAACATTGTGCTGTGAACACTAAATTTATACATTAAAAGTAGGTCATTTTTCTCCATGTCACAGGTACTCAAATTTTAATCATTACGATAGATTGTTCTTTAAAAAGATTTAAAATAAATATTTAGAAGAGGAGCATAAGGAAATCTGTTTACAACTAGGAAATTGAATATTGAAATAAAATCTGATAACATGGTATTCTTTACATATATATTTAAATATTTCTAAAAATTTTTTCATTCATTAAAATTAGGTGTAAAAACAGAATATATGATTTAAAGCTGAAACATAAGTAACTATTGATGAATAGCATAATGAATATACACATGTATGATTACATATAACTATTATATAGATATGAAATAAGAAGAGATAATGGGATATACTCATCTTGTCAATATAACAGACACATATTTGAATTCTAAAGTATGTGATGGCTGGATTTGTATCATAGGTATAAAACACAACTGTAGTCTAACAATGGTAAAAAAAATCCCACAGTCATTCCCTCTACAAATATCCACTATCACTTTGCATGTGCCAGGTGGGATGGGCACACAGGGCAAAGAGCTGTGAACACAAGTGAACACCTTTGAAAAGTTAATCTCACTAATAAATTAGCAAAAGGCTAATGAAGGCATTTAGGAGATATTATATTACCTGTTACCCAAGAAAAATATTTTTAATTGGCAGAAATTTAATGTGGACAGGTTTGTCAGAGACTAATAAATTTTTAAACTGCTAGTGGCACAGAAAATTGATACAATGTTTTGAATGAGCAAGTTGACAGCTCATGACACAAGTAATAAAAATCATCATCTCCTTTCACTTACAATGCTGTTTTCTAGAATCTGTCTCATAGGAAAGATACAAGAAGAGGGAAAAGCTTATTTGCGCAACCATTTGCTGAGTGAATGACTGTATTATATGTTGTAACTGAAAACAATGTTCAAATAATTGATTCTGTGAAGCGGCTGAAGGCACAATTCTCTGCCGAAACAAAGGGACACTAGTAGGTATTTGCACAAACATATTGATTGCAGTTACAAAAATTACATAACAGAATGAGAGAATGAGGAACAACATTTATGCAGCACAGTGTTAAATGTAGTAATAGAAACTTGGACTTTTATATTCATTATTCTGACAGTATTGTCCATCAGAAAATAAAGGAGCAGAAACTGATATAGAAATTCATAAGAATTCAGATTTGGAACCTAGAAACTCTTATTCAGTGAGACATTATCATTGTATCACTTTGTTGCAGAGATTCCCCAGCCCCTTCTCATTAACAAGCCTGCATGAAGAGACTACTGGTCCCTTTTGTCACAGCCGTGAAGGAGAATGAAAATTAACCAATGGAAGAAGTCACCATGACTTTTTCAAAATTTAGACTAAAATATTGGTTACATAGGTCACAGTACTATTTAAGCAGATGGTACATTTTATTCCATAAGAAAGACCATAAGAAACCCTACAAAAGCAATTATCATGGTAGAATTAATTATAAGTGAAAGGCACTGCATCAGAAATAACAAAGTGGAATAGTAAAATAATTATCTCTTAATTCAGCTTCTTAGAATTCAATCATTTCCACTTCCAAACTTATAAATAAATAGAACTTTTAGACAATTAAATAGTCCGACTCTTTAAATATAGTATTTTATTTCTGTATCTTTCTTCTTATGTTTTTCTTGTTGCAGATTCAATGATTGTCCTATTTTTATACTGACTAGCGCTAGAAATAGCTGGAAAGTGCATGACTGAAAGTCTAATAGTCTTAAATCCTCTTATTACTATGTTAGCTTGCCTACTTCCTCACAAAATGATGAACTCTAATGAATCCAGCAGAAAAGGTATTGACTGTTAGTGTGTCTGACATGCAACGCAATGGCTTACACAGAGCACCCTCAATATTAAGCCATCTGTGAATTCTTGAGCCCACATAGAACTTTGCTTGGTTTTCATTTTCTATGTCTATATGTCTTTTTTTATATCTCCAGCTCTAACTCTGAGATAAACACTAATTATAAAGTAGATTCTATTAGGCCCCTTGTAAATTGTCTATTTTTAAAAGTTCTTCAGGGACCCAGCAGTAGGCATGATCATTTTTAGACAGATGTTAATTGAGAAAATTGGCAACCATGTTAAACTGCAGAAGGAATTTAATTCAACTAGAATAGCTAGGAAGTGAATAAGGAATGATGCTTTAAATAAACGCAGAAAGCAATTTTAGAAACAGTGACCTGAGACAGTACCATGGAGCTGATTGCCTGGCTTGAGTAGAAAACATATACCAAAGTGTAGACCAGTAAAATCTGCTAAATTGACACTCACAAATATATACATGTAACATATTTGTTATAAGTTTTAGAATAACTTATATTATCATACATTTCTGGGTTGAAAAAATTAGAGAACAAAAGAACTGCAGTAAAGAAGGTATACTTACTCAGTAGCCCGATAGGCATCTATGCCTTTTTGGTGAATGTGAAGATATGTGTCTTTTACTCCTGTACACAGTGAACATTTAGCATCTTTTCTCTGGCCTATTATTTCCTTTTCCAGTTGACTCTACTGATTCTTGGTGTCTCATTGCAGGCATTAGCATGTTTTGATTTTACTGTGTGACAATGATAGTCACATTATTTTTATCCCACAGGTACTTCCTGTATTATGATCCTTAAAACTCATAACAAATTATCTTCACTACAATACCCAATTCAGGTACCAGTGCTCTGTTGTCCTAACCTGAATGTGTTAGTTTGCTGGAACCACTAAATGTGAAATTTGTCTCATATTTCTGAGAGATAGCAGCCTTAGATCCTTGCAGTGTTGGTTCTTTTCAAAGACAATGAAGGAAAAATCTGTTCCAGGCCTACCACTTGGATTGTAAATGTCTGTCTTCATTTTTGCCTATATCTTTCTTGTAGTTTCACATTGTGCTTACTCAGTACATTAATATCTAAATAGTCATTTTTATTTAGAGTACTTGTGTAATTTGACTTAATTGTATGTACTATTTATGTGCATGCATTACTTTGCAGTGCTTAGCACAAAGATAAATAGTTTATGCACAAAATGTTTTGTTAAATGAATGATAAATTGTGAATAATGCAGAAAGCATTATGTGTAAAAATATCTCTAAAATGTTTTACATGGGACTTCGCTGAAGCTCTGTTCAATAATTTTTGGTGATCATTGTAGATTTTACAATCTCCAGAGTTGCAATGCCTTAGGCAATTTGAAAAGATACTATATATCATTCAGAGGCAGGAAGTCTAAATATTTCCATAACTGACCTTAATATTTTGTCATACTAGAGATAAGCTGATCTTTGCTTTTGTGCCTTATTCATACACAGTGTTGTATTTTCCCCTGGTTTATCAAAACACAATGTTAACTTCTGAAGGCAAACTGGCTTTCTAAGGAGCATGTCAGAGATGTATAAACATGTTTCCCAGATGTGAAAAGGAAGATAAGGAAAAGCAGGAAGGCAGACTACGGGATGCAGCCCAGAGAAAGAACTTTAGGTACCAGGATTGTTGTCTGTTTCCATCTGACCACCTGAATTACCATCAGGATAGGAAGAAGAGTAGAATATTAATTAATTTCCCCATTTCTCTAGCTTAGCATGTATAATTAACACTGGGCAAAATAAAACAAGCAAAGACAAATCAATTCTCTGAAGAAATTCATGAACTTAAATTAATCTAACATGGACAAACAAGTTAATCATATGGATCGGAAAGAAAACACCCAGGTTGGCAACAACCAGGGTAATCAAAGACACGCTAAGTGATGCCCATTTGTATTTCAGTCTAACAAATTGCATGGATGTATCATCCAGTAAGTATTTCCCAGTCATTTCCTACTTCTTTGCAGCAATGTCTTTTCTGGGTTCAGGTTCCTGTCTAAATAATTCAGTGTTCTAATCACAAGTGGAAAAGTACACAAAGATGAGTTACAGTTAAGAACTCACATTGTTCTGGCTTGTGTCTACATATCCCTGAAAAACCTCATGCAGTCATAGGTGGGGCTTTTTCAGAGGTGGCTGAATCTAGAGTGTGTGACTGATTCATGGTGCAATGCTAGGGTTAAGGGTGCTAGGATTAAGGGTGGGTGATTACTAAATCGGTCTATGGATTGGTTTGGGACCATGCTAATCCCAGTAGCCTGGATACAATATAAGGGACAGACAGAGGTTTGTCTTGTCCTTTGCTTTCTTTCATGCCTTCTGCTTACCATGGACTGTTTTTCCTCTGTGATGCCCCTCTGCCATGTATTTGGTCTTATTTTTCAGTTGTTTCAAGAAGGCAGGTAAATCAGATATTTTAAATTCAGTGTTGGCCAGAAGCAAATATCAGATCAACATTTTATGTAGTTAGTCAAGAATTTATATGATATGTAAGTTTTTATAAAAAATAAAAAAATACATAAAGGTATAAAATAGAATATGGACTATGTAGAAAAAATTCTGATCATTGTGAGACTTCTTTCTCTACATTAATAATATTGATAAAATTGAGGTCAGTATATTCTAACATATAAGCTCTGGCTTTGGTCCAACATCAAATATATTTGAATATTTCATAAGCTATCTTCTTTTCTCTTCCCCTTCCAAAACAGAGAAAATAATGTGTTTACCACAGTGATTTTCTCAGAATTCTATAATGGAAAATTAGGAGAATTCTTCAGTTCATTTACTCTATTAACTCTTCTGCATGAAACATTATTCTGAGAATGTGAAATATATGAAGTGAACTAGTAGGGTTTTATAAAGCAAAACTAAATCAATACTATCAGTTAGTGCAGAAAATATGTAAATTTTATTATACACAAAGAAATGTGTAGCTATGAAAGAAAATTAAAGTGAGAAAAGTTAAATCCACATCCATGAAAAATGATTTGAGAAGATAGGAGGACAGGGAAGAATAATGTCTAAGAATTTTGGACTTTTGTTCTGAGGAAATCTTCCAAACACTCTCAATGATAAGCAATTTGTGGAGGAAAAAAAAGGATTATCATGAAGAGTTTAATTGCATTGCTTCAGATTTTCTCTGAGTCCTTCAAACAGAGATGACAATTATTCTTTGATTGTCCAAATGCTAAAATAATGTTCCTTAAAATTTATCTGATAGTGATTCAGGAAACTCAGGGTTGTATGTCATATGCAAGAAACTTATACATTGTTGTTATGAGTATCATTTAAAATATTTTATTTATATTTTATAGATGTGAGGATTGAACATCAAAGGCCTAATCATTTACACAGACAGTAAGTTCTAGACAAAACTGAAGTGTAGGATTTTCAGTATTTGTGTAAAAGTTAATGCTTTTACATAAAAGAACTCTTTGACATTATTTGTGATGTAATCAAGGTATTTCATAAGATTTTAGAAATAATCGCTGAGATGTTTCCATTGCTTTTGTTCTAATTGTTTCTCAGGAGTCTTTAGAAAATTTCTATGGCTGTAGTGATCTTTAGTAATCTCCAAGAAATTTATTTATTTCATAACTTAGTCAGAAATTTGAGTAAGACAACCTTTGCATAAAATTATAAAAACAGAGTGGTGGTCATGCAAAATTCAGCAGAGGGAGCAAATACCACTTACCACATTCCTTTCTCCATGAGACTTATCTGAATACAACTATCACCAGTGTTTTCTTATTGTCCCTGGAAATTTTTAGTCTACATAGCTGAGATGAATGGTTACAATCAAAACCCTAAAGCCCTATAAAGCTAAAATATTTGCCCTCTGTCTTTACAGTAAAAAGTTGCTAACCTCTGAGTAGAGGCTCTTACCCCTATAAAGTTTTAGTGGTTTCCAAATTTAAGAGTTTAGACTTATGCTGACTATGGAATCTGGGGGATTAATTAGTAATTTCCTTACTGAGACATAGTGAGGACTGCAGCACTTCAGCCACCCATCCCCAGTGACAGTTCCCACCTTGCAGAAATGCCCTGCAGCTTTCTTCCTTGAGACAGTACTAGTGAGCCAGCTGACCAATTACTGCCCACTCTCTGTCCTGGGGAGAGAAGCTTGGAGGCAGAGTACAGAGAGCCATTCTTAGCCTTTTCTCAGTTTCTAGAATATTTTGTATTGAGTAAAATATCCTTACAAATATAAATTCAATGTTCCTCAACATATCTGTGTAAAATTAGATTTTTAATAATTTCTGAAATCTAAAGTCATTAATCCATTTCAGTTAGCATTGCTGAATAATATAATCTTTCTCTAAATAATATGCTATAAACAAAGCTTTTGTATTTACATTATAATTTTTGGCATTTAAAATTATATAAACTGATTTTGTACACATTGATGTATTGTTATACTGTCAAGAGATACCTATTCCAGGAAAAGTGACTCATTTCTGTCAAAAATTTTCAATGTTTTATTGTGAAGGAATCATGGATTTATACAAAAGTGACACAATCATACAGTCATCTTATTAATTCAAAGGGTATCCAGATATTGCAGTATTCAAAAGTGATATGTAGATATTATATAACTATCAATACTAGGAAATTATAACCTGTATAATGCTATGATGATATTAATGTCTCTTAATTTCACTAGGCCTTTAATTAAACTCTTCATTTATTCCATTCTAGGACCCCATCTTACATTTAGTATCCTTCCATCTCTGTTTCTCAGATTTTCTTCATCTTTCATGACTCTCTGATCAGTTATTTAGACATGGATGAATTTATTTCACAATTTACAAAATAAAATGATAGAAACTTTATGTTTCTTCTATGGGGCAAAGAAATAACTTGCAGGTCTTTGGGTAGCTACAACAATATATCACTGAGCTGGTAAGTTCACAGGACGTCTATGTTTGGAGGCTCTTCCATGAGCCAAAGTGAAAAGAACATAACAGAAAACTGACTTTTTCCCAAATGTTCACTACAGTACATTTTGAGGATGCTTAGACAGATGGATGGTCAAATCTAGTTAGTTTTTGCACTGTAATTACAAAATTGAATACTCATTTGAATATAAAATGGGCAATATTCTCTTAAAATTGTAATGTAATAATCTTATAAAATGAAAACTTCATTTAAAGAATTTCTAAAATGAATATAAAATAACCCTATTTACAGGTTCAGAAATGACCCATCTTGTTCATTTTTTCACTCTCAAATAAATGGTAAATGTATGCAAACTGTAATCTTTTTAATAAGGTTGAAAAACTAGCAGTAATGATGAAGTACAAAAGGGTTTCATCAAATCACTTAACTACATAATTGTTCAGATGGGAAATGATTTTCTATTATAAAAATAAGTGATATCCATAAAGTTTACAAATAGCAATGTACCAGTCCAAGAAGGATGGTTTTATAAAAAACAGTATGGTTTTTAGGAAACTTCCCCCTCGATTTAGTACATTAAAATATTCTTTCTTTATTTGATGTCTTTTAAAAATGTCTAAAACAATAAGATATTTTTTCTATCCTCATATAAAATAAATCAGTGCCTGAGAAACTATTTCCTTGGTAACAAATACATTTGCATTTTGTGTAATTAATCTTAACCTGTCAGGTGACCACATTCATTAATCATCCACTTTCCTATTGCACCGCTGGACTTTTAGATGAAGGTAGAAATGGCTGCATGATGTCACATCTGCCCTATAAATTTCAATTTCAGCAGCTCTATAAAGTAATACATTGGTAAGGAAACATTAAACAGGGACATCCTGGAGAGAAAAGTGTTATTTTTATCCTATCATCTTTATTGCTGGTCATGGACAGCAAAGCCTTTTCTTTCCTTTTTCAGCAGGTATTTCTTTTAAGCAGTTGACATTGTGGATTTTTCCTTTCTCATGTGTAATTTTGAACATTTATGATGAAATATAAAATAGAGAATCACAGCATGCTACGGGAGAACTCACCATAGTTTGAGGAAAACTAGAGTTTTAGTCAAACAGAGGAGAGAAATAGATCAAAAGCTCCTGCTCTCGCAATAAGTTAGGAGAAGGAGGTACAGATATGGCCAGGGCATAAGGCAAAAGAAGATGGCTCTGTTGAACTTATAGACATGTATTTATAGAATTGCAGATATTTACATATTACATGTGTTTAAATCAATAGTAGAAATGTCCCAATGCCTCATTAATGTGCTGTAGTATCATAAAATATTATGCTAAAATATCTTTGTGACAATTGTAGAATAAAATATACATTCAAAATAGGTTTTGCTAAATCCCCTAAACTTCACCTGAATGAGAAATCAAAAAGATTAAGGATCAATGCAAAAGGGAAATATATTTATAAGGAAATGTTACAATCTAGTCTTTATGAAGAATTTAAATAGCATGTACTTTGTTTTAGAACAGATTTCCTTCATGTCTCTTAGTTTATATTCCCACCCTCGGGTTCTTACACCAGTGATACAATACGTTGCCTGCACATGTATCGCTGATTTATTTCACTTATGAGTATGGACTCCAGTTTTGTCCACTTGCCTACAAAGTCCCCAAAACTGTCTTTCTTTATAGCTGAATAATATTCCATTATAT
>PVLD010014798.1:0-50980 GCA_004027595.1 Dinomys branickii | reverse complement strand
TCCTCAGTCGTTTTTGTATTAGCAGAAATGAAGATAACTTTATATTATACAGCATCCAGTGCAAATTCCCTACTATCTTATCTATAATTTGGTATTTCCTTTAATGTTTTTGTGTTAACTAATGTGAAGATAACTATGTAATACAACATCTAGTTCTAATTCCCTACTATATTCTGTATAACTTTGTATTTTCTGTATTTTTTATGGCTTTTCTGGTTCATATGTCTCCATTCTTTTGTCTTTAAAATAAAATTAAAAAAAAAAAAGAAAGGGGAGTGAGGGAAGGAATGAATTAAAGGGTAGATGAAATCTTGATCATTATAATTCTTGATATCTGATAGTTTGTTATACTAGTCTGTCAACTTTTGCACTTGTCTGAAAACTCTTCTTCCATAACAGGGAAATTTCAAAGGCATAGTTGTCGCACAGCTGTATTCCCAGCTAATCTGGAAAATAAAGCGGCAGGGTCACAATTTCAAAGCCAGCCTGGGCAATATAGTTAGACCATGTCTCGAAATAAAAAATAAAAAGGGCTGTGGGGTAAAATTTTTATGAAGCTAAAGTCCCTCTAAGTTGATGGCCATCCTCCAATGCCTGCAATGAAATTCATGTCTTGCCTCACTGCCTTCCCTCACGCCCTTGAGATTCATGGCAAGGAATACAGATGGTCTAGGCCACTGTCAAAATTATAATCTGGGTTCAGAAACAGCATTTTCTCAGAATTATCTAAGAATTAATAGTAAGAGCAACAGGCATGGGGTCTTTGTAGTGCATTTCTTAATATATAGTGGTGGAAGTTTACATTCATTGCTCGTCTATTCAGAAAAACTTTGTGCAGTACAGCTGGAATCAGACTGCAGGGAATAGAGGCCGCGTCCCCACACTTTAAAATGACACACTCCTACACATTTTGGGGAATTTGATATTAGGTTCTGGAAGTTTTCCATCTTGGGACCATTGCATCTTCAACTGGCTATTAAAAATTAAATCTTAAAAAAATAAGTAGGGAAAAAAAAGCACTGTCTAATGTCAGAGTGAAAAGCAAAGGAAACATCAAGCTTTAATGAAACTCACTGAGATTCAGTAAAATCAGGAATCTTTCTGGGACTCTATCGAACAGAATGTCCTTGTTTTTGCTATGATTTCTGTACCTAAATGGGCTCCAAGTTGCCTCATTTAGAAGCAGAGACAGAAATGTAAAAGAGTTACTAAAGTAAACCATTGAGTGGTAATTGCAATAATGATAAATTTAAATTTGTATGACATGTTTCAGAAGCCCCATATAGGCAATCATTTATTAATACCATTCTCTCCAAGGTAGGCTTGGCAGGTAGGACCACCCCTATTTCACAGGCGAACAAAATGATGGTCACTATGATTGACTTCACTAAAGCCCAAAAGTAAGTAAACAGAAACACTGAATTATTTTGTAAGATTTTCTGACTTCCATCACTCCATATATTTTGCAAGAATAATGACCAAGAAAATTTGTAAGATGTGGAAACATTTAATGAGCCCCTCTCTTCACTGCAGGTTTGGTGCTTTACCTGTTGCTTCTATAGCAGCAGGCATTGCTAATTGACTTAGATGATTCTAAGACAACAGCCATGCATAGGTGCACAAAATAATGTCAGATTTGTTTCTGCTCTTCTGCAACATTTTCAGTAGACTCTGCTATCAATATGTTATTACAGAGGCACATAACACCATGGAGAGTGTCCCATCAACATCATGATGTATTTAGGAAAAATTATTTCTATTTCTTTTTATTTTGGGGGAGGTTTGAGGCAGGGTCTCACTGCTTTTCAGGTTATCTTTGAACTTACTATGTAGCCCCAGGCTGACCTCAAAGTCACAGACATCTTCCTGCCTCACCCTCCAGAGTGCTGGGATTACAGTAGTGCACCACCACACCAGGTTTAGGACAATTTTGGAAAAAAAATTTTAATTAAAACGGCCAGACATTAAAGTCAATCAGGATATCTAAATATGAAAGAGAATTAACCTGATAGGATGACTTATCCAGATTTCACAGTACTAAAAGGGGTAAAACCATGAAATTAAGCTTTTTGCTCATTTCAGGGTTTAACTCCACCTAACCATAAGGAAAACACTATCTATAGACTGTATGACCAAACTTTGTTAAAAAAAAAATGCAGCACTATCATTGGAAACATAATATATTATAAAATGACTGAGTTCATGCTGATATGTAGTGTGGTGAATGAGATCAGAAAAGTCCAGTGCACAAGGAAAAGTGAAGGGGGCTCCACGATAAGCACTACAGACGTATTTGATAAATTCAGTCAAGGCAAATGTGGGATCTTCTCAGCAGATACTTCCTGGGTTTGTTTTTATAATTTTTTAAATGAATGTATCAATTATTTCTTAGGTTATTGAAGGATCCTAACTCTAAACCTGTGTTCATTTTATAGGGCTACAATAACAAAATACCACAGTAAATGGCTTTAAAATAGAAATTTATGTTCTCACAGTTGCGGACACTGGAAGCCTGAGGATGATCTACCCATAGGTCTGATTTCTCCTGGGGCTTCTGCTCTTGGCTTACAAGTGGCAGTCTTCTTAGTGCCTTCTCATAGACTTTCCTCAGTACATATGTGTCCCTGGTGTCTCTGTTTGCCCAAAGATCTTCTTCTTAGAAAGACACCATTTCAATAGGAGTAGGACCCACACTCATGACATCATTTAACCTTAACAAACTGGAAAGACTTCCTTTCCAAAGAGCCAGATCCTTAAGAGCCAGAGGTAAGACTTTAACATCTGAACTTTGGAGGGACATCTCCTACCATAGCACAACGATTACCTGAAATCATGGCCAATTCACTGAGACTGGTGCTGAGATACAGTGCTACCAAATGAGATTGGACTCTTCCCCAACCCAAGCTGAGTTTCCGATTTTAAGCAGACTCATACAGTTTGACTTCCCTTTGTGCTTTGTTCTCTGTCCCATATTATGAACTCAGAAGAACTGCTTTGTCCTAATTTTAAGATAAAAATGAAAGAAAGCACCTTAAATTGTTTGTGAAGTATCCAGCTGCATGTGTTCCAGAAAGAAAAGAGAAAATTCAAAGTATGGGCTTAAAAGCATTTATTGACACTCGTTGTTTCATTTACTCTGTGACTAACAAGGGAAGCAAATATTTAAGTTTTTCTTTATTTATATAACTAACAACAGGTGAGATTAATACAAGATAGAAAGGTATAAAATGTAGTCAGTGATGTAAGCATAATGGCTGCCTAATATGCAAATAAGCAAGTGGGTACAGATGATGCTAAAGAGCTGCCTTTAGCAGCTCAAGATACTGCTTATTGGTCACTCCCTATATTCCCCTTCCAAAGAGAAAAGGTATTGGGAATATGTGTTTGCATTTCAGAGTTGCCTCAAGATGTTGTACAATACTATAATCATGCAATTTGTCAACTATGCAAACACCAATTAAAAGTGTCATTGTACATAACTGACAATAAGATCTTGTACCTAACAGGAACCTCTTTTCACTGGCAAGCTTGCCACTGAGGTTGGCTTCTGTTTTCCTGCTCCAGAAATGAAAACTGTGTGACTGTATACTTTGGTTCATAAAGTATACTCCAAACACGCATCTGTATGATACCCCTTTCCTGGAAAACCTTTCAAAGGGTTTAAGCACTGCTGAAGAAAGTCACACAGCCATGCACAACATGCTGTCCCTTAGTCTTCAATTCCATCTAAGTCCTGGCTGCTAGCCAGCAAACTCTGCATTTCTGCTCAGCTTGAGACACCATTTCCCATGTTAACTGTTAACATTTAATGTCTATGTATAGCCCTTTCCCTTTCTTCTACTTGAAAGGGTGACCAAACCTCTCAGTTCATCCAGGTCTGAAAAGGTTTCTGCGCTTTAGGACCTGAGATACAGGTTTTCACGTTAAAACCCAGCTATTGTGCTCCTTTGCTTTATCATCAAATGACATCACCTCTAAAGAAAAAAAGGTTAAGGCACTAAGGCTATCAAGATGAACTCTTCCCAAATTTATGTTCCACTGCCCATGCCTGGATATATATTGCTTGCTTTCCATCTCAAATACCAGGCATCCCCTTCTGACTCACAACTTCACTGTCCACCTGAATGCTCTTTCTATTATGTAAATACCCTTTCCTGTAATTTCAACGTCTTCCTTTTCCACATTATAACACAAATATGTTCAAGCCTTTTCCTTCTTTACCATATATATCCATTTCCCTTGACTGATAGCCTACTCTTTGCCTTTCCTACAGCAAAAACATTTTCAAGGAGATCCCAAATGATCTCATCTACTCCAGTGACTCCTCCCAACTTTTTATGTGCAGTTCACAAACCTTTAATTAAATGCAGGGCTTCACCTTCCTAATAAGCATCTTTAGCTTGATAACTCAAAAATACATACCTGAAACTCAAAATGCCTGGAACAACTTCCTTATCTTTCTGTCTAATCTGTCCCTTCCTCTAATGTTACCATCCCAGTAAATGGAACCACAGTTCTTCCAGGGTTCCAAGCCAAAACCATGTTAGCCCTTCACTTTATACTTCATCCCCACCTTGGCACCCCTGCTTCCTACACATCTTCTCTCATTCATCCCTTTCACCTCCTGCCCTACCACATCACAAGAATGTTTTCACTGTCTTCTAAATTCCTAGTTTTAGTCCTATTTCCTTCAAAGTATCATTCATGAGGCTGATGGGTCTAGGGTCATGGATTAACCTACTCCTATTAGGACTGAGCTATTGCTATTACCTAGAAGTAGACAAAATCTTTGATCTAGCTTTCTGAATACCAAACTGGCCACAAAGATATCTCCTTGGAGTTAGTGAATGTCTTTGTTACTTTTTCCTTGTTGCTGAGAAAAATACCCAATGCCCAAAATGAAGGAAGGAAAGGTTTACTTAGCTTACAATTTGCAGAGGCTTCAGTCCATACTTGGCTGGTTGTGAGGCAGAGTGGCACATGGCAGAGGGCAACAGTTCAAGGCGGCGGTACACAGGAAAGCAACAAGTGCAAGAAAGGAGGAATGGCAGCAGGAATGGCAGCCAGCAACCTCTTTCTCTCCCTTACATATACAAACTATCCGCCCTAGGGTATAGCTCTCACACCCATAATCCCAGCATTGGATCATGGATCAGTCATAAACTCTAAAAGCCACCAAATAACTGCATGAGGATTTGGAGGAACATGCGGACACAAACCAGAACAGTGAGCAATCCCTAATTTGTACATAGAAATGACTGGATCGATGTCTCACACTAGCTTTGCGGCTGAATCCAATTCCCGTATAAATTAACTGGAGGCAGTCTAGAAGGTTGGCTTGTTTCCTTGTAGAAATGCCATTTGCTGATGAGCAGCATTGTGTTTGTATGCTCTACTTTTGCACGGTTCACCCCTATAATCTGCATTGCCCTGGCTTTGGGAGTTAACGGTTACCAAGCAGTCAAGCTGTTACAGAACCACTGGTTATTTTATCCCCTTCATCCTTAAAATTCTCAGTTCATGTTCTACAGACTTCTCTACCTGCCTCTGTGCTCTGGCCATATTTACAACTGTAAGCCACTTTCCCGATTTAGTCTTCCTGCCTGGAACTTCTTTCTTCAACATTCTTAAACTAGCACATTGAGAAAAATTTTAAAAAGCTGTTTATTTGGAAAAAATCAGAGAAGCTCCAGAGTGTCCCATACACTATAAGCTGTGCTCTTCCTGGAACTGTTTTCAAAGTTCTTGCTTGCCCTTTGCGACTGTGCCATAGAATGCAGGACCCCGTAGTGTTCTTCCCTCCTCCAGTAATGGATCTGCTCCATTTGTCCCGCTAGTCTAGGGGTGCTAACAGCCTCCTGCTACTGCTCAACTCTTAGACACCTTGTTGTCACCTGATTTGCTTCAAAGCCTTTCCTGTCCCTTGTGTAAGCAACTCCTTGCATTTAATTCCTTCCCTTAACACAGGCAGAGTTGTTTCTGATTTCTCGGTTGAGATGTGATGTTAGATATTTCCTGATTTCTACCCCTCCTCATCCCAGTCCACCACAAAGTTTTGCCGGGTCCCCTTCCTCCGAGTTGCTGGGTTACCTGTGGTGTACCCAGAGACTCAGCGATGCTGTTACAGGTGAGCAGTGTGGTCTTCTTCTCAGCTCTGCCCCACGATCGGTCCTTGAGGGTGGAGATAGTGTCATTTTAGTCTTCATGTCTCAGTATCCTTCTCATTTCTTGGCGTACATTAAGTTCCCATGATTTTAAAACACATGATTCGTTCAGCCTTAAAAAATTGATATACTGTAATATGCTAGAAATATATGAGAATTTAAGGCAAGATCCAGATTAAAATGAAACAGAATTTAAACAAAAACTAAGCTATACTCTGAATTTCTTTAACCCATGGATGAGAGGAGTTGAGCCTCACTTGAGTCTTTGGGGTTTGGTGTGTTGTTTTTCAGGCTATTGGATCACGATCCAGTTATTAGTGGAAAAGTCACTTTCTATTTTTGAGAAGCAATTTAATCAATAAAGGTATTAATTACCTGTAGCAAATGCTTTAGAACAATAAGGCATTGTCATTTTCCTGCTAGTGGCTGGGCAAGGAAAAGCAGAAGGGAATTCCTCAGAATTCTCAGAGATCTTCAAAACTTTGAGGACAAAGTAAAATTCCCTTCTGTACTAGAGCTCCGGGAGGGGGCGGGCATCTTGAGCTCTCCAAGAGACTTAATTTTAATGTTCAGTATAATTTAAAGCAATTCTTTATCACATTCCACAAAATGACTTGCAAAATAAAAATATATTAGCATAACTTACAGATTAAAGAAAAGGGCCATGGAAAATAAATTCCATTTATTATATTGATTGATTATATTAATTTCATTTATTATAGTGACTTTTTTCAGAGTACCTGAAAGTCTAGTCACTGAGCTAGTTATTAATCTTCCAAACCTTTTCACTATGGGACCCCTTTAAATTAGAGGAACAAATTTTTTCTACCTGGACTATATTATTGTGGACATCCTAAATTCAAAATACTATAAAATCTTAACCCTTAAAGCTTGACATCAAATAACAACAACAATCTTTAATAAAGTGATGTTTTTTGTCTCCAGAAAAACAGAAAACAGACTTCTAATTGTCCCCTTAAGATTATAGTGGGATGTGCGAAAAAATTTAGTCTACTTAATCATAACAGCATATTCATATTATAAAGTTTGTCTAGAGTTAACTTCCTGCTCTGGTGTGAATCATGGTAGTGACTGACTTGGCAAGGTATGGCCCATGTGTCATGTGAAATACTGCAGGTGCCAGTTAAACAAAGTCACCATTGTCTTTCTGTAATGAAGTCAGTTTAAATAGCTAAGTGTCCAAAAGTGAATCCCAGTGTGCCTGGTGACCAGAAGGTCAATTATTGCAGGGTGTTAGACAGTTGGGATTGTATTACTACTAACCAGGGTGCTTTAGTTTTTGTTTTTAATAATGTAATGCTAGCCTATTAGAATAAAGAGGACATATTACAGCAAACATTGAATCAGACATTGCAACATAATGACAGATCTAAATTGCCACAGCTTATACATAATCAACAAAACAATAGGACCTTGAATTGTATAGTATATTTTACATATACTTTCCAGCAAGTTGTAGGGTTTTGCTTTAGAGGAATTTTGCCTGAAACAAGTGAATATGCCAGACTTTTCTTTCGCTATGCCGGGATTCGACCCCTTGTAATGGCTATTATAGCTAACTCCCAATGTCTCTGGGGAGAGGAATGAGTATCGAAACATTGCACATTTTACATTTTTTAAAACAATCTCCAGAAAATTTATTTCACTTCAAATAAGATTTTCTGGAATTGAAAAAAAGAAGATTTGTGGTAATTTACTTGCATTTTCACATGTATATCTTCTTGTTGTTCTTCAAAGATATTTTCTCCTAATATGAAAATTGTATTGTTTTTCAAATTCTTCATGTGATTATAAACAACTTTTGTTCTAGAAAAAAATCTAAGCTAATTCCATCCTGATGGAAAAATCACCAATATATTAAATTGTCACGTATTAAATTGTTACAGATATAAATGTCTATTAAGGCTTTATGTACTTTGCTTAACTTTACAAATTAAATCATCATGTCTTCTTAAAGTCTTATTTCTTCTGCTAATGAATATAGATTTGTTTAGGGCAAATTTATTTTAAATTGGTAAACATGAAGTTAAATAATATAGGAATAATGTTTGCTCAACAATATACTTCAACAACTTTTTAAAGTAGTCTCTCCCTCTCTTTTAATCTATGGGTGAACAAATATAATTTTTTTATTGTCAAATCAGAGAAACTCCAGCACTGAGCATTTCTCGGCATTAAATCCTGTTGATACCAACCCACAAAAAGTTGCCTTTAAAATGATAAAATTATTTATGCTTTGAATTTGTTATATGAAATTCTAAAAGGATAGTAGATATATATTTTCCTACCTGACTTATTTAGGTGAATCCAGCTGATTGATTAAAAATTAACTTTTTGAAACTGAACTTGATAGTCACAGATGTTTTTGTCTTTGGAAACCATTATGTGTTCATCTTCCCTTCAGCATTAATTATCCGTAATGACCTCCACCTATCACATACGCTGGGGAAAACTATGCTTGTTTACATTTTCCAATGGTTTTTAAAGTAAAAATAGTTTTCACTACTGACAGTCATGGAGAGGCTTTAATTATTAAAATCTTGGTATTTCTGAAGTTTTCACTGGCTATTCTAAATAGAAAGTTTGAATGTGAATAAAACTGTTCCATAAATTTCCCCAATAATAGCTTAATTACTTATAAACTCTGGAAACAATTAGTTTATCATCCTTTGAAATGACTAAGGCAACTTGCCAGGCTGAGGGCAAAACGCTTGTCACTTTTGCATGTAATGAGCTTGGTTTCTTTTTGTTATTTTAGATTATTTTGAAAAGGAAACTCTGTGGAGTACGCTTTAATGTTCACAAGATCAAAGTTGAATCATTTCACTTCATAGAGGGCCTCTGCAATACCACTTAATACCGCAGCAAAATAAATATTGAAGATTATAATTTATGTGCTTATGGAAATCCTTGGAACAGATCTACTGGTTCAAAGATAAAGTTGTGCTTGAATGACAACAATATTGTACAAGATTGACGAGGACTGTCCTCGCTCTCAGCCGGGTGACACCATCCCTCGCACAAACCGCCAAATCACAGGAACTGCCGGGTTTCTTCCCTCTTCGCTCGCCGGTCTTCCCCCTCGCAGCTGCTCACCGCTTTCTCGCCTTACCTCCCTGCCCCCAACTTCCACTTGCTGCCTGTAGGTCTCTATCTCCCCCAACACACACACACACACACACACACACACACACACACACAGAGGGCCGGCCCCTCCCATTTCCTCGGTGCCTCGGTGCCTCTTTTTCTTTTCCTCCGAGGTTCCCTATCAGGTGTTTTTCCCCCTCCTCTGCACAAACACAGATCAAAGGAAGTTCTGAATGTAAGCGGTTACTGTGAGGTGAAAACATCATATGTCTGGATATTAACCCCCAAAAAACGAGGAAGGAAAAATGAAAGAATATCTCCAGATGGCGAGGTGCTGACTTCACCGAGGCGAGGCGGGCCGGGGAGGTGGGCAGCGGCCGCAGAGCGCAGGTGGGGGTGGGTCGGTCGGCTCCGGGGGTGGATCGGGCCGCCGCCTAGTCAGAGGCCCGCGCCGCTGTGCGACTGTGACTGCGGCCTTTGTGTCAGGTGCAGGCTACACCTGATGCTACCCCGCTCGCTTCTGACCTTGGTGGACAAGGTACAAGATCGTCTTTAATTCCACCCCTGGGTGTTTACCCCGCTCACAGGGAGCAAAACTGAGGGCCACGCTAGAGAGACCATAAGGAGAAGCCAGACCGCTGCCCTTGGATAGCCTCAGCCGGTGAGGGCCCGCAGCAGGCCGGGCCAGCAAACTTTGGGGCCTATTTGGTGTATGTCAAACTGAAATTAACAGACTTCTTACACTGCCTTCCTACTGTAAGTCATAATTACAACTCACCCTTCCTTTGTCCCCTGCAATCCCTCGAAACAGCCCCCAGCAAGTCAGCCTGCTTTGGGGACGCGGTCTGCATTTCGCATCGCCCCCACGCCTCCCCAGACCTATACGTCAAGGAGTAAGGAGTGCAGACATGACATATTAGTGTTGTATCAGGGGACGCTGTCTGCTCCCACAGGAAGGGAGGGCGCCCGGGAGCAGGGGGTGACCGAAAAGGAGCGGGAAGCACCACTCCGCAGCTCCTGCGGAAATTCATATTCCGCGTAGGTCCCTCCCTCACCTGAAATAAATCCTGCAGGCCTACCCAGGCAACCCCGCAGAGCTTATTTATTTGCATGTCATGCTTATAATATGGTAGAAAGCAAGACAGATCTTCGGGGAGGGGAGGAGACGAGGTTCACCTTTCAGGATTGCTCTCTTAAATAAAAAAGAATTGACCGGCAGGGCGCCTAAGAATTTATCTTGAGTTTGTGGTCATTATCTCTATTATATAGCCCCAGCAATAAATAAACTGGGTAGTTACTACCCAACAATAAAATTGTAGTGTATGGGACACCTTACTATTACTTTCTTAATAATCTGCCGTTTCTTTCC
Source organism: Dinomys branickii (assembly GCA_004027595.1). NCBI lineage: Eukaryota > Metazoa > Chordata > Mammalia > Rodentia > Dinomyidae > Dinomys > Dinomys branickii. Next base: position 40,339 of record PVLD010014798.1, on the reverse strand, counting down.
CTTTAAATCTTCCAGGTCATGTCTACCCACTCTTCAACAAGGATCTGTCTTCGCCCCTTGAGGTACCAGACCGCTGGGATCATTTTTATATTTTGTGCACACAATAAGTTCTCCTGTCTAGACTTTCTGTTTTCCCTCCTATTTCTAGGCTGCCTAATCTGCTTCAAGACAAAGGGTCGGCCCGGATCAAATGTCTTTTTCTTTCCCTTCCCTCCTTTCGAACCGCTTTGTGCGTGCACGTTAATGAAGATCGCCCCTGTCGCTGCAGCCGCCCTCGGCTTGCCGAGAGCAAGGGAGCCTCGCAGGTTCCTGGTGACCCGGTGACCCCGCCAGGAAGGACGCAAGGGACCTGGGTGCACCCCCAGCCCCAGGCGTCCCGGGGCGCTCGGAGTCCACCAGCGACTTGGAGAGACTCTGCCTGGGGCGCTTCTACCTCAGCAGACCCTCAGCTGACTCCCGGTTGTGCCTTAGCCCGGGCATTTCGGGGGTCGCATCCGTCCGATGTCTGCAGAGTCCCATCCCTCCGACTTCTCCCGCTCGCCCTGCACCCGGCACAGCGCGCCACCCGCGGACACAAGCACGAGCAGTCTGCACCCGCCTGCTAGGTCCTTCCGACCGCGGGCTCCGCCGCGTCTGCGGCCGTGCAGAGCCCACGGAGCGGCCGGCGTGAGGCGCGAGCGGCGCCGCCTCCCTCTCCCCGCGCCCTCACACCTGGGCGCGCCCGCCTCGAGTCCCGGGCCGGCCCGGGCCGGAGCCCAGCTGAGCCCGGGGCCCTCAGCCCGGCGGGGAGAAGGAGCCCCGCCGACGTCGGGCCGGTGCCTTCCAAACCCCCGCGCACTGGCTCGGCCACGCCAGCGCGGAGAGTGACGCGCGCCCAAGCGGCCGGCAAATGACCGTCCCGTCCGCCGGGCCAGAGCTGGGGTGGAGAGTCGGGAGGGTGCGGGGAGAAAGGGGCAGTGGTGGGGCCGGAAGAGAAAACGTAGTTTCCCCTGCCTCTCTTTTCGGTGCTGACCCCAAGAAATCAAGTTAAAAACAGCAAGACCCCATCAGGCTCGGTTATTCTTATGACTTGGATCAAGGATGGCACTCGGTACCAAACCTGAGAGAGGGAGGAGAGGAGAGAGAGAGGGACAGAGAGACAGAGGCGGAGGCGGAGAGAGACAGAGTGAGAGGCAGACAGAGGCAGAGACACAGAGACTCAGGGGAGACAGAGACAGAGAGAGAGACACAGGGAGACAGAAAGGAGAGAGAGACTGATGCTGGATGGGGAAGGGACTGAACTTCTCACCTTCTTAACTCAGTAACAACATGTGCTTTAAAAAAAATCCTCTTCAGTGTGTGTGTGTGTGTGTGTGTGTGTGTGTGTGTGTGTGTGTTTCTCTCTTAATTGCGTTTTGCTGGGATGATCTTTTACGACTCGAAAACAAGCGGCTGAAAAAATATTCACGTTTGGGACAGAAAACATTTTTTATTTGTATCTTTGACATTTAAAAGAGCAGAATTAATTTGTCCTGTCTACATTAGCATTGAGAGAAAGTTTCAGAAATCTACCCAGGGGAACAAGGAGGGGGAAAAAAAAAAAGAAAAGAAAAAGAAAAAAAAAAGGAAGCAAAGAAAAGAAAAGCAAAGCTAGACTTGGTTTTTCTTATTTCAGATCTGTAATCAATCATTGAAATAGGAGGCAGCAAAATTGTAAAGATTCGATAGATTAAAATGCAAATGAAAGGTAGAAAAAGAAACATTAACATGGCGATCAAAGATTTAATAACCGTAAATCAAGTTTTTTTTTCTGTTGCAGCTGCTCTGTGTGTGTTTATGTTTTAATCATGTTCGTTCCATAAATAAATAATTTCTGAAACGAGACTAATTTTTCATTATTTTAACCGTGGGCTATAACACTAACTATTAAAAATAGAAAATGTACATGATGCCAGACCCCCAATCAAACAAGAGGAAGTCTTGTGTCAATTGCTTAAAAATCAAGGGATTTAATTTGTGTGTTTTGAAAATCAAAGTATTATGCTAAAAGATTCTCTCTCAGCAGACAATGCCCAACATTTTATTTTCCCTTTAATATTTTAGGTTAACAACAAGATACCATTTATATTAAATATATGCATGGCTGCATATCCATGTCACTTTGAGCATTTTTAAAGAACGAAAGTGCCAGCATATTTAAATAATACAAAACACACATTATTTCCAAGTGTCTTGACAGAATTTCTGGACAATAATACAGTTTGGAAGAATTTGCCTTCTATTTAAAATTTAACAGATGGTTTAACAAAGTTAAACTTTTTTAGCTTTATTATTAAAGTTCTTTTTTCCAAATGGGAATAGTTTAGCCCTCTGTTTTGTTAGCATTTGACATAAGGTTTTATGTCAAGGTGTCAATTTACTGGAGTAAACTTTATTTAAGTACTCATTTTCTCAACTGTGGTGAAGGTTTTTCATTTTGATCTTTTTATCTAAATATTAATCTCTATGGTTAATTTCAAAATGCCTAGAACTTTTAAAATAAAACACCTGGAGCTGGTCTTTTCCTTCTGCTCATCCCCCTCCTTTTTTTCTTTTTTGGTGGTCTTATTAACATAGGGGAAATTCATTTTCAGCAGATTGGAAACTTTTCTTTTTGGCAATGTAGCTTTGCCATGTTTAAGCTATGCTCTTTGCTTATTTTGTCTTTGAAAGAGTCACTCACCCTAATTTACTGAAATGATGAATTAGAATTGTCTCAATTTCTCCTCTTTCTACAAATTAAAATAACCAAACCCAGAAACACATGCTTTCTTTCTAAAAACCTTTAAGTTAAATGTAAGTTAAGTTGATGTCCATTCTTTGTTTTGCCAGCCAAATAATCACATTTTCACCCTGACGCTCCAATAATGCATTTAGTTTAAAATTACCCTTGCACTTTTCTCTTTTTTTTTTTTTTTCATTTACTTCAGTGCAACAAGATGACTTGATTTTCATGGGATTACATGAACTCCATTCAGGGTCACAGGGATATTTCTTCTCAACTAAATACTTGCCTTAATAGACAAATGAACTTCTTTTTATTTGCTGGAGTTTGTAGACGGTCTTAGAAACAGAGTGTGCACCTGATTTAGTTATTATTGTTGTGAGAATCGAACAGGCACAAAAGTCATTTATCTAAACCGAAGAGATATGACTCTGTAAAAGGGAGACGCAAGGGCAGAATCATGGGGAATTATTTCAGTTTATAGCTCTTATTAATTAAACCGGATGTAGTTTTCATTCTGCTCTTTTAGACCTGACCTTGTTAAAAGCTCTCAGCTATCCTTCTATCCCTTACCCCACAGTTTTCTTTTTTTTCATTCATTACGTCCCGTGTTGATAGGTGTTGCTTTTTCTACATTATACTGTTAAGTAACTATAGTGCAAATTCTCCTGCATCTTCGGACAATCGGACGATCGCACCACTTCCCCCACCCGAAAATAAAAGGGAAAACAATGAAAAGAAATGTTTTTCTCACTCATTTTTAGCATTTTGTTTCGTTGAAATGCAAGACAGGTACTTGATTTAGCATTTAAGCAAAAGGTTACACAAACCGCGTTTTAGAAAGTGTTGGGATGTCCGACAGGGTCAGCTCCAGATCAGATCATTTTTTGAATACAGACCTAAAGATAATGAGTACTTGTTGTATTAAAGGGGACAAACAGTACTTTGGCTTCCTCTGACCCCAGAACGCACGGCTCGGTTTCATTGATCATCCTCCTTTATGAGATAATGCAATTACAAACATCAATAAGGGGCTGCAAGGGGAATCATTATGCGGTGACAGTGATAAATGACGGTGCAGAAATAGCTTGCTTTTTCCCCCCTAACAATCCAGGAGCCCAGGGGCTCCGGGGGCTGAACACAGTCGCCAAGGAAACAGATGACATCCCAAACGGCACCAAAGGAAAAAAAATGAACAGTCTTTCTTTGCCTTTCACTCTTTTCCGTCTTCCAAAGAGTTAGTTTTGGCCCTAGCAGCAGCTGCCACACAGGCATTTCGTTATTTCAGACATTAAAGACGGGAGCGGGCAGTGGGAGTCTCCTCCCCTGCCATCCCCACCCCCTCCAGATAACACACAAAGCTGGCTGTTCACAGTTTAGGACTACCTGAAAACGCGCTCCTCCACATGAGATTTGGATGAGGTGGAGGGGTAGGGGGACGTGGATTTATACAGCCACTGCGTTGCGTGTTCTCTGCTTTTGCCCCGGGAAAACTGGGTCTCCAGAACAAACTGGCGCCCGGAGGGTCTGCCAGGAAAGGGACGGATGCTCCTGGCCCGCCTCCTTCTCCTTGCCGCTGCTGGGGGCGGGAGTGCAGGCGGCTGCTCGGTGCTAGGTTTCCTGCTGTCCCGAGTTTCTTTGAGATGGAGTTATCAGTGGCCGTAAGATCTCCCCCAAAACGAAGAATCTTGTTCTTTAAAATCCCGGGTAACCCTCAGAAAGGGTCTTCAAAGGGGCCTCGCTGAGCAGTTCCTACCTTCCCAACTCTAGAAAAGTGGATGTGGTAGGCGGAGGCAAATAGGCTCCGGGCTACCGAGGCGGCAGGGCAGGACAGGGCGCTTGCAGGGGGCTGAGAGGCAAGCAGAGCCCCGGGACTCCAGCACTCTAGAGTCTAGGTGGAGAGGGGAAACTTTTGGGGAGAAGAGAGCCGAGAAAGTACTGAGGTTCGAGGCAGGCCTAACAAGAAAGGCACAAGAGGGGGAGCAGAAGAACTAATGCGCAATTCTACTGCTCAAGTAGGTCGCCAGCCCGGAAGAAGTAGTCCTAGGTTCCTGACCCCCGCCCGGCGCGCCTCGGCGTGGAGCTAGGGACCCACGCGGCGCGCCCAGCCACGCGAGGCCTCCGAGGGTAGGAGAGGCCGGGGAGGGTGGGGGAAGCCGGTGACTTTATTCACTGCTACCCCAATCGGCTTTGTACCGGGACTCGTTTTCCGCAATGAGATTAAGATCATTGTTCACCTAATGAACTTAATGCTTTAGGGTAGAGGTGAGTATGTTTGCTAGTGGGCAGGGGTAGGAATTACCGACCCGATCGATGGGAAAAGGGTTTAAAACTAAATCCTTTTTCTCCAAGGCTTCAAGTCGGGAATTCCCGGGGCTGGGCTGAGCGCGCCGGCAGAGCAGCAGGCAGCGCACGCAAAGGCGACCCCATGGAGTTCCCAGCCAGCACCTAGGTTCTAAAAAACGCCCCTACGTCCCCACGAGACCTCTAAGAATCCATTTTTAGGGCCAAGACTCTTCAAAGCGCAAACGTTGGCGAATGGATTGCTCAATATGGTGTTTGTTTTCCTTTCAGCTCCGCCTTGGGAGAGAATTTTAGGCGCAGGCGGAAAGGGGAGCCTGCCCCCTCCGTGCCACCAGCCGCCCGCATCAGGCTGGGGCCCCGCTCCCTCGCTCCCGCTCCCACATGACCCTAGCTCTACGCGGCGCCAAAAACCCAGTAGGTGCGGGGTAGCGTGGGGCAGGGGAAGAGACCAGGAAACACGCCCGCCGGGCAGGGCGCCCCACTACTCAAATCCACGCCGCCCCACTCGGTTTTCAAACGACTACCCAGGAGCTTTGCACGATCGAGTCACGTTTTGACCGCCTTCGCCCAGGCGGAGAGTCTGCCGCGACCCAACCGCGGGGGAAAGTGTGCGGGGCTGTAAAAGTCCTCCCAACCCAGGCCGAAACCGCCGGCACCGCCCACTGCCCCCGGGCTGCGGCGTCCGACCCCCGCCTTCGAGCCCCGTCCGCCAGCCAAAGTCTCGGGTGCCCTCTGTTTCCCAAGCTCTCTGGGTCACAGTTCTGGAACCGACGTGGGACTGCGGAGTCGGGACTCCGATGTGGCAGAGTCCGAGTGATCTCAAGTCCACTACAAAGCACGGGCAGCGATGCCGAGGGAAGGGCCTGAGCGGGAGGGAGGCGTCTCCCCAAACCCCGCCAGCGGACCCCACTCCTCTGGGTCTCCGGAGAGGACACCACCAGACCCTGCTTTCAGATGGGGGCGGGGAGGGCGCGGGAGGCTGCCGCAGGCTCAGGCAGCGCCTCGGGCGCTGGGGCGCGGCAGAGACCTGTGCGCCTCCGCCCTGTGTCCTGCCGACGGCGCGCCGTGGGGCCAGGGCCAGCTGCGTGGCGGCTGGAGCTCGCGCACGGCCCTCGGGATTTTCCCCGGGGGCGCGGAGCGCAGCCCGCCCCAGACCTGGCAGCTCCTGGCCCACCCGGCCCGCCCTCGGGGGCGCCGCCGGCTGCACGGAGCGGGGACCGCAAAGCGTGCGCCGCGGAGGACGCGCGGGAGAGGGCGGCCAGGCTGCGACGTGCTTCTGAGACTCTCCCCGCTTCCCTAGGAAGTTTCCCGGGGGGCGCCTCTGTCCCGGGCGGGGGCCTCCCACCGCCAGGGGTTCCCTCCCTGCTCCCCGCCTCCGCAGGCCGAGCGAGCCGCAGTCTCCGCGGCCCGCCGCTCGCTCGGTCCCCGCGCCCGGCTGCCGCACCGCGCCCCCGGCCTCCCCCGGGCGCCGCGCCCCGGGGCAAAACTGGCCCGCGCTGCAAGGAGACACCACCGCCTGCCTCCTGAGGAACTCCTAATACCATCCATACAGCTTTAATGCGTTTATAATTCGATAAGTGATTTCAATTTGAAATTGTTAGTAACTAATTTTATGGGTAATTTTTCCACATCAAATATTTAAGCATCAGATTAAGGGAGCCAGTTCCGACACAGGATAATAAGGGGGTTTCCCCCACACGCACCTCCCCGCGCCTCCGCCTCTCTGCGTTGCCTACCGAGTCATTTTTCCAAATCCCCAAAAGGTGGCAGTCGAAGCCGACTTTCTTCTTTTTTTCCCCGCGGCTCTGCGAAGGGAGGAGGGGGGAGGTGGAAGGGGGAGGGGTGGCGGGAGAAAGCGGGGAGGGGCGAGAGAGGGGGAGGGAGAAACTAGACGCAGCCCGAAAGGACTTTTCAAACTAATTCTGTAACATTTCTAATACAGTACAAGCAAGAAGCAGTGGTGAATTTCCTGGAAAAGTCCTGGCCGAAAAGAAGGCCCCAAAAACCTGCTTTTGTGGCCTGAGGGTAGGGGATGTGAGAGACTCAGCACTTTGCAGCTAAACCCTCAGTTCTGAACAGAAGCGGGAGAGAGAGGCTCTGCAAGGGCCCGACTGGCTTTCTGATATTTCTTTGTATTTTAACATTATCTAAAAATGCTATACAACTAAGCAACTTGATTGTTTGAGGTCAGGGCTCTGCAAATTACATAATGGGGGCAAGGGGTAGGGCTGCGGAAGGGGGGCATGCTGCCCGGGGCGGAGGGGAGACTGGGGCGAGCCGCGGATGAATTGCAGACCAGTTGCCAAAACTTTTTTTTTTTCCCCTGCTGCTTCTGCGGCTGCGGCTGCCTTTGCCGCTGCCTTGCTTTGAATGTGGGTAACTAGGGAACAGCAAGCCGTCTGAGAAGACGGAATTTCCAACGTGTAAAATGTTCTTAACGGAACCATTGAGCGAGTGCAATAAGGCGTGAGGGGGAACTAATCTTCCCATTTAAATGTTTGTGGCAATTTTATCTAAATGAATTTTAATGCTAAACGAGGGTAATTCCCCATTTGTAGCGCGTTTACTCCTCTTTCCTGTGCTTCTAAAGCAGTCGAACATCATGCAATGAACAATAACAATAAAAATACTGTCAAGGCGTATTATTCATTTTGAATGTGTTATAATTACAGCTGATTAAATATGATCGGGTAAAATATTTTTAATTTTTTGAAGCAAATATTTAAATCTTACCGAAAAGGAGTCTCGTTCAGCCAGTGGCCACCCCCTCCCCCCCACAAAGATAAAAAGCAGGTACGATTGTGCGCCCTTGTTTAAGAGGAGGGCGTTTTGGTTTTGCCTTTTAAGAAACATCAGAAACACTCTCGACACCTCCATTATTTCCCTCCTTCGGATGAGTGTCCTCAATGACCTCGGAGCTGGCTCTGAAATTTACAAGAGGAAAAGCTAAAATAGCACTAAGAGGGCAGGGCATCAGGAGGAAGGGGGCAGCCGCCAGGAGGAAGGCTGGAGAGTCGCACCGAGACAACAGTTTGGGTTTTGTGTGTTTTTTCCCTATTCCTGGACACTTGATCGTGATTCTTCAGTCTCCATATTCCCTAACTCCTCTTCCCTCTCCCCTACCTCCCACCAGGAGTCTGTCTGCCTGTCTGTCTGCCTCTCCCTCTCTCCCTCTCTCCCTCTCTCTCCTCCCCCCTTGGCCTTTCCCTTTCCCTACTCCACGAGAGCCTCAAGAATAAAGACAGAAAATAACCAGCTCACCAAGCCACCAGTAGGGAGGCGGGAGGAGCAAATGGACGGTTAGTTTATAAAGTTTATTATTAATTTAAAAAGTAAATAAATGGCTGTTAACGGCTGGTAACTACCTATCAAGAGAGAATGATTTCACGAATGCGGACTATTTATGTAGGGGAAGAAATGTCCCTGGGTCCAAATGAGAAATGTAAACAATCCCACACAAGGGGTGGGGGTGGGGTGTGGAGGCCTAGCGGCTGCGGTAAACCCGGCCTCGCTCTCCGCATCCACGTGTTTGGAAACAAGGCCCCATAAACAAAAGGTGAGAGGTGTGCGCTGCTGCTCCAGCAGGTGAGCCAGTCAGTCACGCGTCACCTAGTAAAGCCAACCCACAGCTGTTTTTTCTTTTCAAACAGAAAATAGAATTGCAGAGGGCGGTTTTATAGGGTGACATAGGCCTGAATGTCAGACTTGAGTTTAATGCGCTCTCTTCCAAGGACCCATCCTTTGTTTACAAAGCAATCACTGCTAAAAGGCTTATTTTTTAAAACGAATTTGCCTTAATTAAAATATTTGTATATTTCCCTTAGCTTTGGGAAGCACTTTTTATAGCCGCAATTTTATTTAAATAAAATTATAAGCTATTCCAGCTTAAACATGTTATTTTGTACCATTTAGCTGGCTGCCGTGCAGAAATTCTGTACAGCTGTTCTGGAAAATTGGTTAATAACCAGTTTTATCCAATGAGAACATAGAGCATATTTATAAAAATTAGATTCTGAAGTCTGGTCTCTTCAATTCACGTAGTTAATTCCTTAATAAACGTACACTGCTCATCCTAGGTAGCTTCCTCAGTAAAACATCGAGGGAGCTTTGTACTTAGGGTCACCACCATATGCAAGAATAACAACACTGATATTAGATGAATAATTCTGTTGGAGGTCATCTGAGTCCACATTTATATTAGTGCCTTCAGGCCTTAAATTTGCTGAAATTAGGAGTTTATCAAGTCAACTTAAAGAAATCCCTGGTTATTATTAAATAATTTCCTTTGTGGTTAAAATTTCCAAATACATATATGACTTAGGGGGCTAAAATTAATTATTATATTTACTGCATTAATTACTAAAAATTTGGGGGGCAGTAAACAAATTTTTCAAGCAGTGGAGTCAGCATGACAAAAATAATCTTGTTTTTATTTTAGATTCAGATTTCATTACTGCACTTGGACAACTACAACTGGGCTTGGCGTTATTATACAATCCAGACTGTTCCCATCAGAAACGCTAAGACTCAGTGTGCAATGATTGTTATTAATAATTAGCTCCTTGGTTTCTTGATAGAAAAAGGCTATCAACAAGCATTTGTTTATCCACAACAAAAAGTATAATTAGCTTATCCCACTTAGTAAATGTTGTATGCATGCCAACTCATACCAAATTGCTACTTTTACAAAAAAAAATTGCAATAATACAGTTCATTTTTCCAGTCCTTTTTGCACAAAATTTATTTACAATGTCTACATAGATGCTCCAAGGTGGGACTATGGAAAAATACACACATGACCGATGCTTTGCTCAGAAATAAAGTCAACATATTAAAAATAAATCTTCAGTCTATGTTTTTGAGCTGCATAAAACAGGAAGTGATGTATAAGGTGGTGGTTGTTGCTGCATGGGGACAATGATGCTTGATGTGACAATTAGGCTTCTAAACACACGGCCTTTTGGTTTCCATGCCTCCTCCTACCAGTCTCCTTAAGTCACTGCCTGCAACAGCTGATTAATCATTGTTGATGACTGCAGTTTTTCCCATCCTTCCCGATTTACATCTGTTCAGGCCAATTCAAATATGGTGAGTAAATGAATTAGACATGCAAATTCAAGCCCCAGGCTAGAGAGAGGAAGAGAGAGAGAAAGAGAGAGAGCGAGAGCGAGAGAGAGAGAGAGAGAGAGAGAGAGAGAGAGAGAGAGAGAGAGAGAGAGAGAGCACGCGCATGGCTGAAATCCTAGGCGAGAAGAAAGATCTTCTGCCTGATAGTTATTTTAATGCTCTAAAAATCCTGCAAATCAGACCTTCCTGTTCCTTGCAGGATAACTGTAAGGCTTTTTAATGTAAGGAGGCTTCTGGAGGAAGTGAAGAGCTATGGAAACAACACACATAGTGTGGAAAAATTTCACATTTTTTTTAAAAAATCTATAAGAAACAACGTAATATGGATAACAGTATAATAGCATTTACAATATTTCACTCTTTGTTCCCTTAATGTCTTATATAGTTATTTAGCATGTCCCCAAAATTGACTTCAGTTGGTATTTCCTGCTTTTTAAGAGTCCCTATGAAGAATTAGGGATGCTCCTTGGTCCAAAGTAGATGCCAAGAATGGAACTCCACAGTCATTGCAGAAAAAACATGATTTGCAATCAGTCACCATTGCAGACAATGCATATTCCCTTAAGCTACTGAGCATGGATGTCCATGACTTGTCCACTCATTGTTGGGTCTCCTGTATTAAGAACCGTGGGGCTTGATGCTGACATTGGCATTCCAGGGTGGGGCGGTCCTCCATGCATCATCACTGCTGGGTGGTGAGGGTGTCCAGGAATGTACGTATGCATGGGGGGCCCGTGACGCAGCTGAGCAGGATGGGGGGGCATCTGGGGCTGGGTATAACTTGGCTGTCCCATACTCACACCCATTGCACCACCCCGGGCTACATAGTCCCCTGGCATACTTTGCAGCCCTGTAGAAATTCAAAAGAAAGAAACAAAAAGAAAATATTATGAAAAAGCAATCATATGGTCTGGCCATGGCAATTCTGTGAAAGCCAGGGAACAATGTGATTAAGGGCACGGGACTTTGTACAGCATTCTCTTGATGGATACAGAAGGAAATAAAATGGGAAAAGTCATGCTGCAAACTCACATTTTTGCCTCCATTGTCCTTGCATTGTCCCTGTTATCAGGTCCAGCTATTGAGGTCTTATTATTTTTTTTTAAGAAAATAAGACTGTTGCAGTATTTGAGACCTGATCTAAACAAGCACTTTTGTCCCCTGAAACACGCTCCCAAGTGCACACAGCTGTGGTCACTGAACATCTCACAGGAAGCTGAACCAGACAGGCTCCCTCAGGGTGATTATTAGTAAATCCTGTACTTTGAAAAATAAAAAAAAAATCAAAACAATTATCAATAAATTCCTTCCACATGGTTTCTTAGAGCTGGGGTAAAGAAGCCCTTCAAAAAAACCCTGTCCACCTTACAATGATTGTGAGAACAATGAGAAAAATTGGACCTAAAACAATACCCCTCCTGCTTTGAGGGGCCTCTTGTCTTCTGCATGGATTGCTATAGTTGATAGAAAGTGACAGGTGTATTGTTTCTGAGAGCTATAAGCTCCATAGTCATCAAGGGGGAAAGGCATAACGCTATTGCTAAGTAGGTTCAATTGGCTTTAGTTCTAAGTAATAGTGCGCTGTGAATACGATGAACACCTTCGAATAAGGTCTCCAGGCTCTGGCAATGAATGGCTGCTTAATCTAGCCTAAAGGAACATTTTTGAACTAATGAAAATTGCTTATAAAATATACTGTACCCACAGCTCTTTAATCAAAAAAGATGATAATATTTTTTGTAATAACCTATTAATTTAATTGGTCACGAAGCATAAAATACATCATTTAAATTTAATTGACCCAGAAACTAAGAAACAATATTTAAATTAACTAAGCTAGAGAATTCCATGATGAGGCAATAAGACTCTTGCATTCCCGAGCTCAATGGAATGTTTTCAGGGCTAATTGTTAAACTTATATTTGACTCACGCCCCGAGAAGATGACCAGTACGAATTACCCTTGGCCTCGGCAGTGATTCTAAATGGTGTGCTAATATAATCAGAGCCACAACCAAGGCTCTGAAATGACTGCTTTTAATTTCAAAAACAAAGCAAGAGCAGTGCTACTAGGCGTAATTTAGGAAGTGAGCGAGAGCTGTGGTGTCTAAAACAGTTTTACTTGTTCGAATTGCCGGAGTGTCCTTTTTGGAGAGAAAATGCAAAAAGTGAGAATCTGGGACAGTTTTCCTAGGCCCACTTCACTAGGCCTGCCACTGAAGATTGCATTAATGATCTCTATTTTTGTATACTGAATAAGTCAAATCCATTTGTCACACTGCAAGTGATGGCATACTTAATTTGGATATAGTCAATTAGCCTGGGCTAAGCCCCGCAGCCTGCTGTGCACACCTCTATTTCGTATTCTCCTTTCTCCATTGCCACACGTAATCCCATTATGATGGACAGACAAAGGAATAAACTAAGAAAAAAAATCAAAGTTTACTTGACTGCAGCTCAAAATATGCCTTTACTTACCCTAAGTAAAGTCTGGGTTTATTTTACCTAAAAGAAGTCTCTGTTTGGCTTTTCGGTGTCTTGCAGGTTAGTGTAGAAATGTAACTCATGCATCAACTGCGGTTAGACAGATTTATGACACTTTGGGGACATGCTCTTTCCTCTCCTTGCACTGCTGCAGACTGCTTACATTTTGCAAATCAGTCTGTTGCTATGACAACCCACTCCCCCACCTCCTGACTGTTTCTTGTTTTGTCATGTGGTCAGTACTGTACAATAGCAACACACAGGATAAATGTACATCATACACAGTATTTATAAGCTTAAAAGCTTGATCACTACCAAGGAGAAAATGAAGGAAGCGAGAAATAGGAGTTTAATGGAAAAGAATGAACAAGCATGAAGCTATGGGCAAGGAGAACATAAGAAAATGCAAGAGGAAAAATATTCCTAGGACAAAGTGAAAACAAAGACCCCGTTTGTACTTACTTCCCCCTCGCTTTGCGATTGGTTAACTAGATGAAGGTTACATGTAGTGCCACTGCCCCTCCATGCCCATATTCATGCCCATTCCACTCATAGGTCCTAGAAGGGAGATAAAAATCCAAGAAGAGGCCAGAAAATGAGCAAAGTCAACAGATAGTGCCAAAAGACCCTTTTATAAAAACAGGTTCTAGAGGGTAAGAAACAGTGAGATCTTTGGTGTATAAAGATCCTGGCATCCCCTTTGCAAAATCTTAGATGCACAGATAGATAGCAGGCAAGGCAGAGCAGGCAGCTAGAGATAACAGCAAAGGATGAGGTGGGTTTACCTGTGCCAATGGGGAAAGGGGGGTTGGCACTCTTGGAGTGAAACATGAGAAACCACTACAAAAACAGTCTTACCTGGTGCTCTGATTCCCATGTGTTGCTGACCATCCATTACAAAACCTCCCATAGGCTGTCCATCAGGGTTATAAGGTGTTCCTTGACTGACTACAAAAGTGCAGAACACAACTTCTTAATGACAGTCTCCAAGAGAGAAAGAAATAATCAGAGAGACAGAAAGAACATACCAAGCAAATGTAATTTTTAAAGCATAGTTAATTTCTCTCCAACCAGATCTACACACCTCTGTGAAGGAGTTCGAAAACATGTTCAAAGAACAGCTGGATTACAGAAATGTATCCTTGGGTTTTTTGTCTAGTGGTCCCATAATAGATATTGAAAAGAAAAAGTTACAGGAATATGGTGCAATATGTACTGACCCAATACGTTGCTAACATAGTTTTCAGCAGGGCTCTCTATGAGATGAGAGAATATTTCATAAAGTACAGACCTACCTTACCCCTAATAAATGTTCTTGTTGATTTTACTGTCCTCTTATAATACAAAAATAACTCTGAGAAAAAAATGTTTGTTGGATTTTTAGACCTGCAAGCCAGGATCTGATAGAAGTATTCCAATTCTAAGATCATGATTCAATAACAAAAGACTTATTTTTTTTAAGTTGAACACCAGAAGATGGATATTAACAAGAGATGACCTGCAAAATAAGAACTGTGTATTTATACAACTACCTGAATCTCATGTTTTAACTGTACATGAAAAGCTGCTTCGGAAGTAAGCTGCCTTGGGTTATTAAAGCACACAAAAGCTCTACCTCATTGAATGTCTTTGAACTTTACTGAGTCCCACAAGTGATCCTGACCCCTTTGCCCTTTTGACAGGTAATAAAGTTTACAGCAATTCCACACCAAGCCATGCACCAGGGAGTGGTCATAGTAGCAGAAAGAGCTGGGAAGGCAAACTCAGAAAAAAATAACATTAATATATTGAATGTGTACAAAGAATATTGTAACCGAGCACATGATTCGAGAGAAATACTTTTCTCCGCTGGCTTTTTCCCCCTCACTTTCTCCAAAGGGTTTATAATGACGTTAAATTGATTAGTGTTGTTATAAAACGAAGCTGGTTTAATTTTAACTGCCAGGCGCTCCTAGCACTCACTCCCAGTTTATTTACCAGGTAGCAGACCTCCCAGTGAATGGCTTGAGGATGGTGTTCGCTTGCGTGACTTGAATACAGTCACTATAGGGGACTTGCCTGCTCGGTTGGACTGGTCTATCATGGGCTGGACTATTCTTCTCCGGGCATTAATAAACCTGTAACCAAAAAAGTAAAGCAAATCATTTTTCCTTTAAAAAAGAAAGGTGGAGGAAGAGGAAGAGATGAATCACAGTGGAGCAGTGCTGGGTCTTGGCAAAATGTGACCGCCACCCTCCTTAGCTCTACGTACAGCCTCACATGCTGCAAAACCTATAACCCCCCGCGACCTTTGAGTACAAGGCTTGGGGTTTCTGAGTTGATTTATGTTTGCCTGTTTTACCACAGTTGGACACTTCCATTTCATCTTTTCATGGGGGAATTAGCCGACTTTCCAGGAAACAATGCTGGCCACCACCCTTTTCAGTTGTAATAGGGGAGACTTTGGTGTAGAGAGCAAGATGCTCTTGAGGACATCTGTTACCTCTCTGAATCAGAAACATTTCCATCTTATGCTCTCCTAGTTCTTTTTGATAATTTTTATCCAAACCTCCCCTAGCTTTTTAAAACCTAATTCTATTTTAATGCCTTCTATTAAGATAATGAACTGGGATGGCAGCACACCATCAAATGAGAGAAAGTCTGGAGTTTATCAGCACTAACTCACACTACTGGGGACTTCAGAGAAACGCATTCCTTGTGGAGATTTCTTGGAGTGTTTTTTTTTTCTTTTCTTTTTGTGGAACATCTGAGGTCGAGGAAAGGTCACAGCCATATAATAATTGAACTTATAGTCTTGTTTTGTGCAACTACTACTGAAAATTTATAAATATCTTATTAAATCATGTAAGTCACATTACATGTCTTAATGAGGATTTTAGTACAATTATTTTTGTAGCCCCTCTAAAACTGATGTGTCACTGAAGCATAGAAAAGTAGTTTAAATAAGCTCTCCAAAGTCATCTTCATGAAATTTTAACCCTTAAGGTCCATTTGTACTGCATAATAAGAATTACACAGCAAATACAGACACGAGGAGGACAGATTAGATTCTGATATAGTAAATTGCTTTCAGTTCCTGACTCAGACTTCTCAACTCATGTTTGAATATATCAAATCTAAGAAGGGCATAAAAAACACAATGAAAAGTTTAATAATGTACTATCAATAATTAAAGGATCCATAGTCCAGTATGAATTCTAGTTTGTATGTCTTCCCACTTTGGGAAGGATAATAGCTCCTAAAAACCAAACCATTAAATAGAACAGAGACAGGTTTTTAAAAATAAAAACGTACAACTTCATAACATTTTAAGATTTCCAATATCTTGTATCTTATGTTCTTTCATTATCTGAGAAGTAATTATAATAATGAAAATGGAATCTAACTAAAAGGTGTACTGTTGATGCTGTTACTGGCAATATATATTATATCAGTTCTTATATTTGAGGCCCTCAAACTGCTAATAAAAATATTTAAAACACAGATCTTCAACAAATTGTGTTGCAAATCAGGTTATCATTATCTTGTATAAACCATGAAAATTGGAATCATGTGAGCAGAAGGTTAGATTAATTCTCCATTCTCATTATAAGCACAGGTGTAGCACAAACACCATGTGAAATAACCAATTAAAATGAAAAAAAATCTGCTTTTTCATTAGCTGCCTTCACTGCATGACCAATTAGAAAATTATTTAATATTAATATTCTTGCATATACCAAAAGTAATTTTCATAGTAACTACATAGGTAACAGAGGGAGAGAAAAAAAACAACTCATCTATGGTACTGCTCTTCATCTACTCTTATAAGAAACCAGTCTGTTAACTTTCTTTCTTATGTCCCTTCTAAAACACAAAATTTTATGTATATGATTTACACTATTTACTTAAAAATAGTAAAGAGCCATTTTCAACAGATGAAGGGAAGGCTCAGTGAAATTGTGACTTTTTTGAGGTCACATGTAACCAAAGAGATGTTAATAATGTGAACACCCTATCCTCAGACACTGCCCAGAGAGTGCCCACTGCTTTGCCAACAATCTACCACATTCCAGGATCCAGAGATATCTACAAATTAGTTGGTTTTGACCCATTTTCCACTGGTAGCGACTCTAATATTGAGTCAAAGAACATGCATGAATATGAACATCTCAGAGATGAAGAATTTTTAAGGCTGTACTACTTGTGTATGTGGACAGAGGGAAAGGCACTCAGACAAGATTCGCCAACTCAGCGTATCAATACTCCAAAGCTTGTCTCCTTCATGCTTCTACTTCCAGACATCTGTTCATTATAACCAACTCTAAGTTCATTATAACCAACTCCAAGGTCTAAGTCTGTGGCTGTTCAAGCCATGGAGTCACAGGGAATCACAAGTCAGCTTTAGAAAGGGCTTTCACCGTCATCTACTACAGCACTGACCTGAGTCTCCTCTGCAACATCCCCACATGGACGCAAAGCCTCTGCTGGGCTATTTCGAATACAGTTCCCCTCATTGACCTGAGCATCCACTCCATCTCTGGACAAGGCAAGCTCTCTTACTAGATTTCAAATCCTTTCGCATTACAACCCCTTGGGATAATTTAAACAATTCTAGCCTCACTTTCTTAGGACAGCTTTTCAAATATTTAAACACACAGAGACACATAGGTGTCTCTCCTCTTCCCCCTAGGTGCCTCTTCAGAAGTTCTGTCTGGAACATGAGTCCTTTTCTTATGCTGAGTCCACTTAGATGCCCATTCGGCTCAGTCTGCTGAGGTTTGTCTGTGCCCCTCTCTAGATCTGCCATGCAAGGCTCTAATTACCCTTAGCCATGCCTGTTGTGGTGCCCATGCAGAGAGAGCAAATACTTAACCGCCCTCTTAGCTAAGTGCAATTTGCTACTTCTTTTTCTTCTTGCTTTTTTTTTTGGTGGCAATGGCTGCTTTTATTGATAACAGATATAAACTACATATGGTTATATAGATTTTAAAATAGGAACCCTTGCCTTAAAAGACAAAGCAAAAGAAAAACACTTCTTCAGAAAACTCAATCATTCTGAACCATTTGAGCACACTCTTAGGTCTACCTGGAACTTCATATTTTTGCAATATTTAATATAAAAATTCAATGTAAGGTAATATTATCCATAATATATTGGACACAGTAAGCTCTCAGAACATGGATGAATTAGTGTTCCCCTGCTTTCATGAGCAACTCATTATCTGAGGTCATGGTGGACATTTTTATCAGAAAGTGTCTAAGGAAATAGGAAGAAACGTTTTATTTTCTAAAACAACATCACCTTTTTATCTTTACATCATTTCAACGTTTGATTCTTCTTAATGTACTCTCTTATCACCCCATACTATCTAACAACTATTCTTTCTTTGGAATTATGCTACATACTGCAAAGCCATGTGTTCAGATGGCTTCAGGGGTGAATTCTGATACGAAAACATTTTCCTTCTGGGCAAAGTAATAAAATGACATTCTCGCTCCTCCCACTATAAGTCAAACGGAGGTCAGTTCCCCCATCCCTCTATCTGTTTAAATAAACTGGTCCAGCTGTTTGTTTCTACATTGCCCTTTGACCTTGAGTCTCATCCTCCCTGCCTTTGTGACAGAATGCTTTACTTTGCACTGTGGATCAGTTGAAATCATCAATAATTTCCTAGACATTGAACAACAACAACTAAAAGACCTTAGATTTGATGATCCCTTCTTACAACCATGCCATTTTCAAAAGCATCAATAAATACTCATCATAAGCTCACATGGGTTTGTTCTAATATATATTATATGTATGTCATTCAAATATATATTATATATAATAGCTAATGTATTAGAGTTTTAAAATAGAAGAAATAGTGTTTTTAAAGGATATACAGAAGAAAATAATTAAATACAAATTTGGTTGTACAGCCAGGCATGGTGTGTAGACACACATGCAATTCCCCGCACTCAGGAGGCTGAGCTAAGAGGGTCACTGTAAGTTTGTGAGTTCAAAGTCAGCCTGGAATATATAGCAAGACCTTTTCTCTCAAACAAACAAACACTCGAATTTGGATGTACAACAAAAATATACGTTCCAATAGCTGTAAAATAGTATAAATATCATATCTATGATCTGTGTTAGAATTTTCCATAATGACAAGGTCTCTTTAAAAAATTTAATTTAAAGATGTAAACGAATACTTACTCTTTCATAATTAGTATTCAAATATAACAACCTTTAAAACTCAGATATAGGATGTCAGGCATACATGACAATGTAACATTTGGTTTAATCATTAAAACAGACTGTTGCACACCTTTGTTTGATAGTTTGTAATTCAAATTTTCCATAAACTGAGCTTTTAAAAACAGTGAACCTTTTAGTTAAGTATGCTTTTAGATTAGAAAGTATCTTACTTGCCTTAAAATGTTACATTTGGAACATCAAGGTATTTTTTAAAATCTTGATTTGCCCCCAAAACACAATACTTTTTCATGAAGTACTTTTTAAAGAACGGATACCCTTTTATAAATGGATAAAACTGAATTAGGTGATGAATTTTTATATTTTCTTTTTAATAACATATTAGAATTTCTTCCTGTGACCAAACTATCTTCTGTCTCAAATCAAAAGTTTTATTTAAAAAAACAGAAAAAATGGCAGATGGTGGGTTGGATTTGTAGCTTAATCCAAAGTCTACATAAACAGAGATGGACTTGTTTTTCAACTAACTTTTTAGGACTCCAGTTCTAATGAGGCAAAATGGGGAGGTTGGAAGGGGAACAAAATTTGGCCAAATCTGAGATGTGGGATCATCTAAAAATTAATTAATTTTTTCCATTTTTAATAGAAACCTGACAAGCAACATGAGAAGTGAATGTGAATTTTGTTCAAAAAAAAATACAGAAAGCTTTACTTTCTTCTTTGTTTTCTTTTTTTGTTTCTTTGCTTCCTTCTTCGATGTTTACTTTTGTTCTATTTTGCTAATTTTTGTTCCATTCTGCTAATTCTGTTTATCTCCTTTCACACTCAGCCCTTGGATACCTAAGTACTTTTATGAACAAAATCTGGCACCACAGCTTTTAAACTGACCTATTCCTTTACCTTATCCCTCACGTCTTAACCCTGTTCCCTTTCCCCTAAACTAGATTGCTGTTATGTTTTCTTTTCTCCAGAACCAAGGCGGGTGAGAACACAGAGGGCAACTGTTATGCACTGAAACACAAGACACAATTCCCCACTCATCTTGGCAGCCTATTCGTGTATCTCTGTGCTGTGTAATTCTCCACAAGACTGACACAAGAAGGGCTGGAGGTACAGCTCAGTGGGCTAAGTGCTTGTCGCTGAGCACTAGGGCCCTGAGTTCGATCCCCGGTCCCAGAAAAAAAAAAAAAAAAAAAAAAAAGACTGACACAAGTAGAGAAAAATTACTTGCTGCGTGGCATTTTTACCTTTCCTCTGTGTTTACTACCTACATTCTTCATGATGATTAGAAGCTCCTCACACTGATGACTGTGGCATGCCACAGTCAACTCAGGAAACTGCATAAAAGCAAAATAGATTTGCTTCTGAATAACAACATTCTTCATAAGCCCCACAGTGACTTTTGCCAGCTAGGTGTAAGTGAACGGTCAACAGTATGTTGGTAGACATAGGCTTACTTCAGGTGGTACTCCTCTAAGGATGCACAGATACCATTTTACAATTATCAATTACAGTATTAAGAAAGATTTCATTAACCAGAAAGATGTATTTGTGAAAATAGCTTCTATACTTATACTATCTATTAGAGAAAGTATTAATTATAGTCACCTTTGATTAGTACTGATGTATAGTTAGCAATTCTTACATGTTTAAAAAATAAACACCAGGTACACATAAGTGTCAATTAAATACCTGCAGTTTTGAAATGCATTATTTTCATTTAATGAAAAAATAAACAACATCACATACAAGGCTTAAATGATACAAATCCATTTGAGGTGATTTCTAAAATATTTTTTAATTTTACAGTTCAGCCTCATGAACGAAATCTTAAATATATTTCACCCTGGAAAGCAGTGGTTGAATTCCAGAATTTTGCTTTTTTCCTATTTCAAGAATTTTTTTTGATGTATCACTTCTTTCTTTCAAGTGTATCACAGCCATTTAAATAAGATTCTATCTGCACTTTTTAAATATCAGCATCTCCTAATAACTTCCAGGCATGTTTCATAAACCACCACTAAGGTAAAGAGTCCTACCTAGCTCCCAAGTCATTCTCCATTCTTTTAAACACAGTAACAACAACAACCACCACACTGGAAGTCTTCATTGAAGATTTTCATTTACTCATTGGATTTAATGACCCATAACTGGCAGTCTTCAGGGTCTCCTTTCCTCATTAAATAAAATTTCATAAAATATGTCTTTAAACAGTCAACCAAGTGGACTCAATTTCAGGGCAAACCTTACGAAATCATGTTTGGGGGCACATTTTCCTAGTTTCTTAATATCCTCCAGGACTACAGTATGTCATCCATTGTGTCTGAGCGTGGAAGAGGCAGAGAATAGCTTGAGAGGAGAGTGGCCAGGCAGGACGAAGGGAACCCCAGCCCGTCTTCCCACCCACTCTAGAAATGCCGTATTGGAACTTGTTCAAATCGCAGGGAGCCCATCAATCCGCACAATGATAATGTTTTCCTTCTTTTGCAGGGACTTTACCCAAATTACTCTAAAAGGAACTGAAATTATCTAGCACAACAGAGGAAGTCATCCTTAGATATAAAATTTTTTCAAAGGAGCTAGTGAAAAAAAATCACTAATGAGCTGGCAATGGTGATTCCAAGTAACACCAAAATTCATGTACAATGTTGGACTTGAGACATGAAAATAGCTTTAAAACAATATCATTGGGCATATATTCCAGAAAATTTTCCTTGAAAATAAATTTTATTATATATATATATATATATATATATATATATATATATATTGCATTCTAAAACATTTGGGCTGGTTGAAACTCTTATCTGATCCGAGTTCAAAGCAGAAATGTCTCCTTTAGCAAGGTCTCTAATTCTTCTGATATTAGTTTTCTGTCTTCTAGACCAGTATTCCCAACCTTTTTGATATCATGGACCAATTTCAGAAAAGGCAAATGGTCCTCGCTGGGAAGGAAGAGTGAAGATGGTTTCTGGATGATTCAAAGGAGTGTGCAACCTCTCTTCCTTCCTTACACATACCGTTCACATTAGAGTTTGCTCTCCTATGGAAAGCTGACCCGCTTCTGCTGATCTGAAGGGAAGGGGCTCAGGTGGTAATGCCAAGAGAAGGGAGCACCGTAAATACAGATATAGCTTTGCTCATCCCCAGCCACTCCACTCCTGATGTGCTGCCCAGTTCCTGACTACAAAAAAATAGATGTGTTCCCTTTGGCTTACTTGCTGATCCATTTTTTCATTTAAATTCCATTTTCCCATCTTCACAAAAAGCCCATAACATTGCATCCCCCTAAATATCCTTTACACATTACTGAATACATGTATTTATTTAAAATAAATCCTAGTTTGCAGCCAATCTCCACTATAAATAGGACAAACAGGTTTATCATCTTAGATTTATCATCTAAGCTGGGACATTTTTGAAAATAAAGGGATACTATTAAAAAAAATGTGTCAGGGATGTCCCAGGCAATTAGAATGTATGGTCACTGTAAAAATCAAATAGACATTATTTTTCCAATTCTGAATTATTGGAATTAAGACCCTGCTCTACTCAGATGGTGACCAGATCCCATCTACATCAGATATAACAGAATTCTAGCACCATCTTGGTGTTCTGAAGAGCTCTTCCCTTTCTCTAGGATTTCCCTTAACTCTCTCAATTTTCTAAGTTTCACTGACTGTAGGTCTTCCCAGCTAGTAGTCTCCACACTAACGCCACAAGAGAATACCTCAAAATTTCCCTTCTTATCTAGCTTCACCTGGTCACAATAACTAAGCTACAGAATCTCACAATGAAGATGACTTGAACAGAAATTTGTGCCTATTCCTTGGAACTTTCAATGTAACTTTGGTTTCAGCTAGTAAAACTTGAGATCTAAGCACTACATAGCAATGCGTCACTTATAGATTCTTAAAATACAACCACATATACTAAAAGACAAATGCCTCTCAATTGAGATATACGATAAAAACCTCTCAAATGAAGACAGTAACATTAACAAAATGACCTCCTCTCAAAATTTATCAAACCTTTGCAAAATGCTTCTGACATCTAAATCACTGTGGAGAAACTCAAGAATGTATATTTTTACTGCTGAGTTAGTCAGTGTGAGTGCTCTTTCTTTTGAAAATTATTTATCTTGATGATAAACTGGGCATTAGTAGAGAGGTAAAGAATAGTACAAGGGCTGAGTGGGATGACTCGCCCGTGTTGGTTCTGAGGTCACAGCAGTGTTTAGGTGCAGAATCATAATGGCCACGTGACTTACTGTTTATGAAAAGTGCTTTGCAAATCCTCAAACCTAAGACAGGAGTTTGTTGGGATACTGTCATTGTGATTCTCAGAAATATATAATGGTACAAAAAGTGGTACACAAATGTTTACTGCAGCAAAAGGTGGAAACAAGGCAAATGCTTGCCAACTGATAATGGATAAACACAACACGTTACAGCCATATACGTGCAGGTGAACTTTGGAAAGATGACGTCAAGGAAAAGAAGCCATTCACAAAAGATCACATATTACATAATCACATCTTCGCAAACTGTCCAGAATATGCAAATCTTGAGATGAAAAAGGAGATGAGCATCTTCTATTTGCTTGTGGAGAGGGAGGGGCAGGTACAAGGGGAAGTTAATAGCTAACAGGCTCAGCATTTCTTTTTAAAGTGGCAAAAAATGTTCTAAAACTGATTGCAGGAATGGTTGTACACCTCTGTGAACCTCCTAATAACCATGAACCTGTGGGCTTTAAATGGGTGAGTTGTATGGTTTGTATAAATAAAGCTGTTAAGAAGAAATACATAATGGTGGACAGGAAGAAGTAGTGGAAGGAAAATCGGTCTTGCCGCTGCCTCTAATTAGCAGCCAGCAGCGTAAAGTCGCGTGCTGGGCCTCATCTGTCAAATGATGCATAAATTCCCGCCCAGGATTTGTACTTTATGGTTCTGCAACATAAGGTTTCTAAAAAAAATTTAACCCCTGCTCCCTTTTGATATACTTCAAAAATTACATATTCCTTATTTGCAGTTTTAAAAGAAATAGCATGACTAATAACAAAATTTAACTCTTAATATTTTAACACTACCTTCGCCCAGAGAGATTGAGGCAGTTTCTTCTGGCTGCACACCCGCTCCCAGCCCTCACGTGGCCCTGAGGATGGGAGTTCCTGCCATATCCTACCATACTTTTCTTTCTGTAAACAGTCCTGCCAGGTGTCTGGTCATGGGGGCTGAGAACTTTCATCTTCTGAAAACATACAATTCCGCCCGTTAGCTTTTTTCAGCATTCCCTGCCCCCTGCCCTTTCCAGTACGTATGAACTCTAACCCAAACTGAGGACCTAATAAAGTCAGCCACAGCAGATGGCCTAATGATATAGGCCAACAACACCCAATAAACAAACAGCAGGCCTCAAAACTGTTTACATTTTATTTGGTATCCCAGAATAAAAATACTAAAAGTATAAATGTATACTATTTAATCACATAAGGCATGTAACTTTTACCCCTCAGAAATATATATTTGAAAAAAAGTGACTTTATCAGTATTTTTTAAAAAGTTACTTAATCAGTATTAAACCAGGTTTCACCAAAGGTGCAGGAAATTCATTTGTGAGCTACGTTATATCTAGGGACCAATCGTTAGGGACCTCAAAGTGTTAATGTACTTAAGACAGGAAATATTTTTTCCCTTCTTTAGTGATAGGATCTAATCTTATGAGGCAGTAGGTTAGGTAAAAATAAAAAGGGAAGTCTCAAGGATGTCAGAAAAGATTAAGTTTTGTTTGTTTATTATTGTTCAGGTGTGAAGAGCAGATAGAATTAATTATTTGCTGTATTAATGAGTCAGTCTAAACTGAAAGCTTTGTAAGGACGGACGTAAAATCGGGACGCACTTTATCAGTGACTGTGAGGTTACTGAATGGGAGAGCTCCATATTTCCTGAAGTTACAAACGTTTGTGTCGTGGGAAGTGCTTTCTTTTCTTCCTTTCCCTTTATTTTCTGTTTGAAGTGTCTTCTTCCCCCTTAAAAATTAAAAGTGAAGCATCTACACAGAGCACCGAGCATTCGTACTCTGGGGCAATGTGGACAGGATCTAAGAGGACATTTGCCCTCAGAAATGCTTCCTTTCTCCCGCCCCTGGCTCCATCCCATTTTTGAGAAAACTCAACAAGGAGACAGCATATGCCCCATTTTAATATTTCAGGCTGGTTTTTAACCACTCAAATATGCTGTTTGTTTTCTGTAGGCACAGCCCGAAGCAAGACGGTGATGTGAGTGAGAGGAGAGAAAGGGTCTCCCTGGGCACAGCTTGGTGCTTCAATGCTTAATGGTTAATCGCCCAGCACCAGCCTCGGCAACTGTTGACACAAAATAGGTGGAAATCAGGTCCGTGCAAGCAGAAAATACCAGAAAGGCAAACTATATGTAAACACACTTAAGACAGATTTGACAAGAATAGACCTAAACCTGCCTTGCTAGAAAACTAACATCTGAAAGCTTCAATGCCCCTCTTAGCCAAGACTGCTTCCCCTCACAAAGTTCCACTGAGAAGACAAAGAGTAACATTTAAAAACTAAAATACATTTACAGAAGACAGCTGAGACATTTGTCCCCTTGATTCACACAGTGTGCGTTTCAAATCTGCTCCTACATGCAGGGTTTATGTAATGCAATACAGTTCTTCCACATACACCTGGAGTGGAGCCAAAGGAAGGAGGGAGGAAGGGAAAGAAAGAAAAAGAAAGAAACATGCACACTGAACCACAACTCAAGAAGTGATTTACTCTGACCTGCAAAACTCATGCAAAGAAGTAAATGGATAATGCTTAAACAGTCTTTTTATCTTGTCTAACTGACTTCTGACAACCCATTACTTATAGATTATTAATGCACCCACTAAAAAGTTTGTCATGTACCAAATTACTAGAGAAAAAGATTGAATGCCTGAGGAAAAAACAAATTTCGCTGTACAGTAACTTCAGAAATCTCAAGCCTATTATCTGTCATGCCATTCATAGACTCACAGCACACTGCTAAAAACAACTGATTTATCTTTGTTATGAACCCTCAAATGACAGCACATATGTTTTTCATGTCTTGTGATAATGTTTAATTTCATCTAGCTTTTATTTTACAGTGTTTGGTTTGTCTATTTAAGATGAGGAAAAGCAACAACTTTTTAATTAATTTTCCTGTTTGTCTCTTTATCAAAGTGGTTTTTCACCACTCTTCGGATGGAGCCGGAATTAAAGCAGCTTCAGAATATCCACTTGCTCCTCCCTGATGCACTTTTATTACACTGTCTAGAATATTAGCACCGAAAGAGGCCTTAGCACCATGACCAAGTAGTCTTACTTGTCCACTTTAACACAGGGGAAGCTGTTGCCCTTGGAGATAAAATGTGACCTGAGCGACGACACTCACTTGATTCAGGAGGAACGGGGACACGGGTTGGGGGATGTGGACTCTGGTGTCTGTTCTCTGCCTATGCCTTCCTCTTACTCCCTTATTTGTGTAAGTTTTATATTGTCGTGGGGAGTACAGCAGAGCTGCTCCTTAGCCAGCTCTGAGTGGAGGATAGTCAACTTCTATCGCCTTGACCACGATGCCCAAGTCCCTTGGTACTCAGGCCTTCCCCAAGTACAAGAGAATCAGGACTTGCTTTTTTGGGTTGTGTGACTTTCAGGCAGTACTTTCTATTTCTCTGACCAGATACTTGTGCTGAGACACTGAAATCAACAAGTCTAACTTAATTAGGAATTGTAACAAGTCATGCTGACCTACAACATGTGTCCAAAGGCAACCACCGAGCCATTGATTTAACTGCCTTCAAAGGAATCCCAGAAACTCAGAAAGGTTGTGTGCATGATGGACCGACCCATCATCAATCTCCCAGCCACTCAGCTCTGAGTCTCACTTGAAGCCCAGCCCTGACTGACCCTGAAACACTTGCTCAGGTTGTACTGGTTCTCACTTCGGATCACTGTGCTATTGCTTATCCTCCTCAAAAGCTCTGAAACTGTCTTCAAGCGGTCACTGGAAGAGGAATAGTGGTTATAGAACAGTATTGGGCCTCTCAAATCCACCTTTCCATCTCCCAGGTCTTCCAGGTCCTCTTCTCACCTAGACCCTAAGTGCCGTGGCAGAAGAGGTGGGGAGTTCATCCCTACCCCTTCACAAAGGGTTTCCACTTTTAACAATATTAAGGATGTGCTTTTATACCATAGGGAAAAGCTCTGAGTAAACTATGGTGTAAAACTTATAGCAAAGTACATTAAATAGTCTGCAGAGTCATTTTCACAGAAGACTATTTGCTGGAAAATTTTTAAACCCACACACAAAAGCAGTGTCTCTGTTGAACTCCTAAAACTCTCTGACATGACAATACGTGAAGGTTTCTAAATTCACAGCTCTTTTCCCTGCAAGCTATTTGCTCAGCTTTCCTAATAATACCCTGCCTGTCTGGCATCTCGCCAGCCCTGTCTCAGGCAATATGCAAGCTAAACATTTTTTTGACTGATTTCAATATTTTCTTATGAGCAACTAGACAGTATTTTATCTAGTGAGTATTACTTACTGCTATAATCTAAACCCCGGGTAAGTGCCTGTAAGGGTAATATTATTAGAATTGACACTCAAGGTGAAAAGCATAGCAATTAACTGAAGTTTAAAGAACAACAACACATTCTAAAATGTTCTGGGGAGTTACACTATTTATATTTCTCCCTCTTTTTTAAAATACTGCACCTGTTACTCCATTGATCAATTAAGAAGTCTACTTTAAATCCATGTTACCCTTAGATTCTCAAGGGAAAAAGTTTAATCACCTGCTTAACAAAATTACTTTGTGTGTGTGCAGTTGTTCCATCCCTAGGTGATTTTGAGGCAAGGAAAAATCACTACACAACCTGCACTTTCATTTTGTAGTTGAATAGCAAAAAGTAACCATAGTACTTCCTGCACTGTACCTGGCACATTATTATTTTTTTTTTACATCTGTTTTCTTTGAGTTTGTGTCATGTTTCTGCTTAGCTTTATTGACAAAACAATCTGTGCCTAATGTTTAAACAACATCTGTAAAATGTATTATCAAATTATGTTGAAAGAAAAAGCAGAACAATTCTATGAAACCCTATGACCTCTATTGATTTTTAGATCACAGAAGTTGAAGGATAATTTGTGAATGCTTTAACATTTACATCTAAACAAGTACCTACATTTATAGAATCTTTGATTACTTATAAAAGTATTTGCTACATTATTACCATAACTCAGAAAGAAACTTGACCTTTAACCATGGAATCTGTTTATTATAATAAAGGAGATCTGATTTTTGAAAAATAAGTTTACATTTTTACCTGCCAGTGGCACAAATCTCTAAGGACAACATACTCCATTACCCCCCTGGTAATGAATGGGATGTGATGCCTGAATGTTTTGCAGGTTTGAAGACAGTAAATAAAGGAACTAGGAAAATCTGGTATGTGCCCTAAATAGAAGAAATGTAAAGTACAACGGTTCCAAACACTGTCATGTCAGATGTTAGGATGCTACCTAGAATTTTAGGTATCGCACTGGTGGAGAGAGATTTTTCTTTCTACAACACCTTATATTTCACATGTACTATGTATCTGGCATCTAACATTACCTTCTCAGAGCATCAAGGGATAATCATTTACTATCAGACCTTACTGAAAAAAGTGTTTGGAGGAAAAGTAGTAAACAAAGAGACATAAAATTTATCCAGCACACTAAGACAGAGCTCTGCTGAGGCAGGATGTGTCTGAAGTATTCAGTCAGTAGAACTCAGTCATGAGGTATGAGTTTTCATCACAGGAAGTTTCTGGGTCTCCAACGTTGATGTGAAAATATGTAAGAGAGCATTTGTTTGCCCATTCCGTATGCAAATTTTCAACAAAAAACTAAATTTGGTCTACTCAGGAAGAAAATCAAGTATTGACTCTGTGTGTGTATGTATATATTTTCTTTGAAATTTTACCAAATATTTAAACACCTAAATAGCCATCTAACCCTCAAATTTAAGATGTTTCTACTAAAGTGACAAAAATACTCAGTATATAAAAATGTTTTCACTGCCAATATAGTAGAAATATTTGTCACAACCACAACAACAATAAAACGACAAAGAGATAAAGCCTCAAATGTAATTATTTACCATTCTTAGATAAAATTATAGTGGGAAGGAAGAATATATACATTTATTGTGAATGTTTTATTTCCAAAATGACTAAACTTTAATCTGTCTATCACAACATACTAGGCAACTAGGAATGGAAGTTAATTTTTGCTTGAAAAATATGTAATTACCTCATTTAAATTAGATAATTTAAGTAAGATATTCTACCCAAATTATTTGTATAATTGCTTCAATTCTAAAACTTTTAAAAACCACAAAAACAGTCACGTATTGGCATAGACATGGTATCCTCTCTTGTAAGTTCAGATTCTCTCCTGTAATTCCAGATTCTCTCTCAGGACCTCAATGCCATCAGTATTAAGGCCAAACAATTTAAAAATTTCTTCTTTCTGTGTTCGTTTGGACAAGTAGGCCAAACTTGACTTAGCACAATGACTTCTTCTACTCTAAATTTTCCTTTAATTAATCAAATCTGTTTTGTTTTTGCACTGAAGTTTTATTTTGCCCCTTTCTTTCTCAGGATCCACTGACTTTAGCCTCCGTCAGCTAAGGCAGTTAAAATGTCTCACTTATGCCAATGAAAAAGGTATAAACTTAGTTCAGTTACAGAGTGAAAAAGCCATTACAAGGGATCAAACTTCTTGTCTCACTTTTCAGTCAGAGCTTAGCTGAAAGCTGCAAGCAGGGCTCCGATGACAAGCCAACAACGAGACAGGCATTTACATTTTGCACTAGCGTATTGTGTATTTCAATACATTACGTGGCTGCCAATAATTATGATAGATATACACCTGACCTGCCCTTCAGTATTTTATGAAATGAAATCTCTTCAACAGTGACTCAGAGTTCATACCAGCATGTACATGTATGTTAACAAGTTTTAAGAACTCCAAGAAGGAAGAAGCAAATTTTCAGAAGTTGTGGCTAAATGAAGTGAAGGGGGATCTTAAAACAGGAATGATTTTTTAAAAAACATATCATGTCTAGAAAGAAATAACATCCTGGAATCTCACTGATGGACTTTACCGATGCTCAGGAAAGGAAAAAAAAGGGGGGGTTATGAGCTCCCCAAAAGGGTTCGTGTAGTTTTATTTATTACGGTAAAATAAAGAGAAAACCACTCCATAATTTTCCTGCTTTTTAGTTTTCAAATAGGCCACAGTTTGAGGTTCTCTGACATCTTTGGTTTCAAAACGAGGCCATCTAGGTGTCTCCATTTTTGTATCATATTTCCTACTCAAAGCCCAAAGAAAAATAAAATTGATTACCAGCTCCTTAAAAAGAGAAGTTTTGGATGAAAATTAATAAACCATTAAAATTGAAATTAAACACAGGAATGCCATTGTTCACCAAACTTAAATAAAATAATCTCTCTTACCTCTTTTAGTTACTTTAGAGACATTCTCTACAGCAAAAGTGTTGAGAACCAAATGCAAAGCAACGAGATATAAGCAAAAGCCACTTTGACCTCCAGAAAGGACGAGAGAACACACACATGATACAGAGGGCCAGGTGAGCACAGAATTGTGATTTATCCGAAGTTACTGAGTAAAAGGGATTTTAAGTTATGTATCTAAGCCAAGTTAAGCAGCAATGTGAAGTCCAAAGTCTGTATGTACGTTAAAAATTATTTTTAATATGTTATCATTTTAAAAAGGAGTTTTTTTCTCCTTTCTAATTGTAAGATGAGGCAAGTTCAATCCTGCTCCCTGACTCAGACCTGTTGCTCTTCAGGCGGAAGGTGGAAAATGACAATACATGTGAGGTGTGATCAAAATATACA
The DNA here is from genome assembly GCA_004027595.1 of Dinomys branickii. NCBI lineage: Eukaryota > Metazoa > Chordata > Mammalia > Rodentia > Dinomyidae > Dinomys > Dinomys branickii. The sequence continues at coordinate 9,556 of PVLD010014798.1, read as the reverse complement.
GTGTAGGGTTAATTTTTTTTGGAAATGATAGTAAGAAAAGACACATTGCGATTAATTCCCCTCAAAAGGTTCCTCTGCACTTTGAACCCCTCAGCCCATCATTCGTGGCCCTTTCTGAAGCATATCTGAAGTCCTCTCTCATGAGTGCCTTCAAAGGTCGGATCAGAAACACGGTGAATGCTTCCGCCCCGCGGAGAGGCGGCCCGTGAACGCATCACTCTGTGTCATCCTCCTTCATTCCCTGGCGCGGGTGCCGTGCGACTTCCCGCCTTTCCCCAAAGTCAGACTGATTATGAAAGTCAGCGCTTGAACCAATTCAGGACCTTGGTGCAGTCACAACAGAGCACCTCAAGGTACATATGGAAGAGGACTTCCAGAGCTACTGCAGAGAATGGTTAAAAAAAGATGGAACGAGTGTGTTCAAAGCGAGGAGGAACTATTTTGAGGGGCATTCATTCCCATGCCTTTTACCGTCGTTTTTAAAAATTTAAACATTTGCTACAATTTTTTTTTTTTTAACCAGGAATCACACTCAGGCCCTTGCACTTGCCAGGCAGGCACTTGTACTGCTGAGCTACATCCCTGGCCCTTGCCATAATTTTTTATTATAACTCATATACATTGCTTGATATTATAGGAATGCTTTCCTGCCTCTGAACTCATAGAAAATATCTCATAAGATGCTCTGCCCATAAAAAGCAACTTGTACTGGAACTTATTCTCTGGTTACTATGTTTGTGAATGGAGTTTGCTAGCAACACCAAGGAGAATGAGATGACATACCTGATAGATCACCTGAGAGGCAGTGTGTCAGCGTTCCTTAATTAGTGAGCTCACCCTGCCACTCCTTTACCTTCAGACGAGAAGGTTCTCAGGGAAGTAGAAAGTTTGTACAGCCTCCATTGTATTAAGGCTGTGCGTTGGCTGAAGTGTTAAAATAGATGAGTTTAGGCGTGCATGTAAAAGATGGTCTCCTCTGTGATATCACCCAGAACCGATGAAAAACTAAGTTCAAATATGTCATGGCAACAGTCTTAAAAATTAAAACGTAATATCAGGTTTAAAAGAAATAGAAAAAAACCCCAGGAGCAACAAAACTCTTAGTATCACATTTAAATGTGCTATGCTTTCGGTTTGCTTCCTATCCACAGACTAAAAGGGTTGGAAAAATTGATCTCTTAGGGCTGCGGTAAGGTCACAGAAATTGATAACCCTTACAAGCAATGCTTGTGTGAGTCTGTCTGTGTCTTGAAGATAGTGCACTTTGTAAATTAATCCTCCAAAGGCAAATATATTGTAAGTAGCTTGTTATCTCTAAAATACTAAATTGAAGAATACATGGGATTATATTGACAGAAATTACATTTTCTGTAATGGGGTTTAATATATCTGAAATCTCTCCCAAGGCTCCTAGGCTCTCTAACAGAGAGGGGCCTGTTAATGTAGGTGCAATGGACATCAAGAACAAATTTATTCACCAAAATGGATTAGGCCATGTAATCAGAGATTCTGAAATATTAATCTTTGACACTTATTGAATAGAAAGAAATACTTCTGTCTGCAAACTAGCATTCCCAGTTCTCCGCTTTCCTCAACCAGGCTCTGGGCCTTTTCTGGATTGACTTCAAAGAAGATAGGGTTTCTCCATCATAAACACTAATCTAAAAATATTAGGACAATTAATTAGATACACTTAGTTTTAGAGGATATTGGATTTCGATAGCTTTCAACTATGACACTAGTTCCCGGTGACTATATAAAACCTGACTTTTGGAATATTCACAAAAGGTAATAAATCATACTTTCTCAAGGTCTTATTGGCATGCCAGTGTACACTGTCAAAATATCATTGGGTGGTACTTGGTGTAAAATCTCAACTTTGCCCCAAACCACGCATTTATACTTCATTTCAAAACACTATGGCACAGCCTTGAGCATTTTTGTTTTGGAACCAGGAACTGAACTCAGGACCTCCTGCTTGCTAGGCAGGCACCATGCCACTGAGCTATACCCCCCGGACCCTTGAGATACATCCATTGGCTAGCTTCAAAGTAAAAAGATAAATAATTTCTCCCTTTCAGTATTTGGGGGATAAAGTAGAACAGGAGAGATAAGACCATCTTGAATGCACAACCCCCTAAAAATCTAACTGATGAGTTGAAAACTGATGGGTATGGAATGACAGGTTTTACAGCAAATAAGACGATACCATCCTACAGATTAACTTGAAGGGAAAAAAGCCAAGCAAGAGTGATATACTTTCAGAGCTGTAGCAAATGTAAATTAAACACATACTCGTCCTACACACAAAACCTGTCAGTGTGTAAAGGAGGTAGAAGACAGCACAATGCTCTATTTCCCATACTTTCTAAGTGTTTTCACCTACCAGTCAACAGTTTGTTTTCACCTTTGGATCAACAAGCCAAGAAGAAAGTAGCAGCAACTGGGTGTGGCTTCATAGGCAAAACATTAGCTGCAGGTTGCCAGAGGGGCAAAGAGATTGTGTGTAAACACAAAGCCAGATTACTTACCAATTGTTCACTTGAAGGATGGTGAGTCCTGTGTCTTGTGCCAACTGCTTTTTCTGTTCTTCAGAAGGGTAAGGATGCTAAGAGAGATAAAAAAATATATGTGTATGTCAGGCAATATTTAGGCCATTTTGTCAATAACCTGCATGTCTAGTGAAGTCTATAATTAAAGGTAAAAATGCTGAGGTGTGTCGCTTTTATTAATGGAACACTACATCATCTAATTAATGGCAGTAAAAGACAAGGCAATTACAAAGATTAGTGAAGTGTATAAATAGCTACTTAGGATACTTGCAGAACCTTGATACTGAGTTTATCCTTTAACAAGTTTATTTGTTGCAAACACAGAAAGTTCAGTAAGATATTCACCATGTTTCATAGGATTCAAATAAAGGCAAGCCATTTTTTACCATCTAGAAGTAGTTCATCCTGACCCAGTGTTTTCATTGACCCATGGATTTCTAGAGAAGCATTTTAACCAACAGCTGATACACCAATATTTACGCAAGACATCTCCCTCCAAAATATCATATTATTGAGTACAAACAACAGGATTAAAGTGGGTATATTTTGTTTAAACTGCTATTCAAATTAGCTCTTCAGCAAAGCACAAACAAACACAATTCAACCAATGTTGATTTCCATGTATGAATGTCAATACACACTGAGATTCCTAATACAGACCAATATAAAGTCAAAGACCAGCATATTTTGCTAGCTAAGAATAAGCCCAGCTATGTTCCTGATGAGGTAGAGTAGATAAACAAAACACTACATGTTTAGACAATAAAATGTAATTCACACTGTCTTATAAGAATGTTTGGAAGCTGGGCATGGTGGTGCACACACCTGTATTCCCAGCACTGGGAAGGTTGAGGCAGGAGGACCTTGCCATGAGTTTAAAGCCAGCCTGAACTACATAGTAAGACCCTGTCTCAAAAAAAAAAATGTTTAGAAATCTACTGAAATGAGTCTTGGCAGAAATACATTTTGTGTTATATGTAAATTTGAAATACACACTTCCAAATTCTAAAAGAGCAACTGAGGGTATGGTTTCCTTCTAAGGAGACATTGGCTGCCTTGGAACATCACTTCTCCATAAATTCTCCTAAGACAAAGTTGTTCTGAGCGTCAACCATCTGTTCTATTATGAATGGAAAAGGGCATCCCCAACTCTCAATTTAACTATGTATGCCATAGAAACTAAATTCTGGCCTATTGAATGCTAATTAACATACCTTTTACTTTTCTTAATAAGGTCTTAGACATGCTAAAATGACTTGTTAATGACCACTTCAGGGCTCTTACATGTAAGTTTAAATATGTTCTGTGTCTATACACATGGGATACATTTGTGAAGAGCAGAGATATAGCAATTTTTCCCATAAGCATTGTCTTTGATTGTCACTTAATCAATAAATACACAACTAGAATAAGGCTTTGCTTTCATGGAATATAGTGCTTTCTCTAAAGAGTTCCAAGTATATCATGGACAGGATGGTAATTAATCCCCATTATATCCCTTTGAGAGACACAACTGGAATCTAACCATCCCTCTTATTTTACAGGTGAGGAAACTGGCCGGGGAAGGGCTGGTCAGCAGCAGTCCCGGGTCAGGGCTCTATCTCCCCTCCCTTGCAGAGTCTAAGCCTTGCTATGACTGGAGAATGTGACAGATGCCTTGAGTAACGTCTTCTATCAAACCTCACCCCGTCCTTGAGACAAGCCACCACCCAGCCTTGCCCCCTCTCAGATTTTGTTGTCCTCCTCTTTCCTGGTCCCTCCCCTGTGCCCAACCCTGCTCTCCTCCTTTCTGTTCTTCCAACACAGGGCGCTTCTTGTCACTCAAGCTCCTGTTCCAATGCTGCTTTCAGAGCTCAGCTCAAAAGTCCAGCTCTACCTTCCCCACTATCTGCGAGCCCACCTTCTCATTCACCTCACGTCAGTCCTTTTCTTATTATTAGCAAGCACCAGTCTTGGAACCACTTGTTTTAATTACGTGTTTCCTTGCCGGGCTGTCTCTTTCCGTCCACCTCTACCAGCTTTCCAGTCAGCTTGCCTTCATCATTCTCCATCCTCACAGTGCAGACTGGCACAACTGAGGAAATCCGTAAGTACTTGTGGAGCTAAGAGGAGAGCCTGAACTTAGACACACACATACTCTCCATAGATGCCACATCAGGATGAACGACAAATTTTTTTCAAAGCCCACAGAGAGCGTAAACAATCCAATCTGAGATCCATCCAGTACACTACTTTCTCTGTTTCATTTTTCAAAGTGACATCAGCCCACTTGTTTCAAATAAAAGTATACAAATCTCACAAGAGGGCTAACATGACAGGTAACAATGACCCCACTTAAAAGAATACTGACAACTGTAGCCAGAAATCTCATGATTGGGTCCCGAACTAAAAGCTCCCAATTTCCTTCAGGTTTATAATATCGCTACTACTGTATAAATGTTTGCCACACAACTCAAACCAGATGACTCTCTTATCCTATGACCATAATATTGAGTGATAATTTGATATAATAGTGCTACATCTGTACTAGTTGGAAAATTGCACATAATATAAATGACCCTATTAGTTGTACAAATTATGCTGCCATTTATCGACTATGCAACTTTGAATAAGGGACAAATTTGCTAACCCTCGGTTTTGTCATCCAGAGTTTTAAGACACACTGAAGTTAAAGGTTACTCATGCTAGTGGCTTTTATGGTATTACCCTATATGAATTATTAACTGGATTTTGAAATACACAAATTTTAACATCCAGCTACAGACAGTATTTACCTTCTAAAGCTGTGAACATGTATACAATTTCCAATCTACAACATTTTCTGTAATACCAGTTGCTTACAGTTTTCCAGGTACTGTGGAGATCTCCATCAGTGGTGGTTCTCAATAGAATAAATAAATATGCCGATAGTACTTCTTCAGTAGAGTTGAATAACAACACCTTTGCCCTGTCTTGTTAGTGGTGTCTTAATGTTATGACCAGAACTGGATAAAAATTAATATTTATGCCATTTATCTTTAGTTACTCTGGAAATGGAGAATTGTCACAGTAATTTAGTTGTCCTGTGTTTTCAAGAGTATTTTTGCATGCCTGTTTGTGAGCAAGTTTTACATACATTCTTATAAAGCAAGTGGAGCTCACGTTTTATTTATGCAAGTGGTGTCAGGAAAATTCTCTTTGGGTCATTCAAATTACCTGAAGTATATATCATTAAAGAGCAGTGATAGGGCGCTCAAATTTTCAGTGCAAATTTCAGTTGTCTCTTCATATCATATAATTGCTGATTTCATAATTTAAGTATCATACAATGAGAAAGGTCTATCTTTTTCTCCCTCTGTCACTTTGCATGTGATCTGATTTTAAGTAATTGGAACAAACTGTGTCTAATTTCATGCAGCATAATTGCTAGGCAGCCTCAAGCTATGGAAACCCAGCACTCTGTCTCCGTTAGGGCATTTTAGTTGTTCAGGATATGTTTCCTCATACATCTACAAAGAAATGAATGAGCCTGAGTGAAATAAAATGTCCTAATAATTTGGCCACCATTAAGGAGGAAACAAAGGTATCAGCAAGGTTTCTAAATCCTTGTCTATGGTGGGTCAGATGAATGTGGTGTTTTTTTTTTCCTCATAGTTCTTGGCCTTGGTGTCCCACAAAGTTTTCAATTCCATGGAAAAAAAAATCTACAATGGCTAGAATCACATGAAAGCCATGACTTCATGTAGCTAATCCACAAAAATTCACAAAGAAGGAGGCTTTTTAACTGAAACCCAATATGTTTAAATATCTTAAATCCTATGCATCTTTACTAGGTAAGTTTTTGTGGATAGAATGAGTTATTCCTTTGTAGACCTAAAAAAAAAAAAATGACTTGACAAAAAGCCAACATGCCACAGGCGAGGCTGCTGTAAAAACACCCAGAGCCCTGTTGCGTTCCACCCACAGGGTTGATGAGGCCATGCAGTGGGCAAAAGCAGACATCATTTTGCAAGAGATAAAGGGTGACCCCGGAAAAGTGCCACTTTAGGGATAAAATGGGAAATTCTTTCCAAACCGCTGCAACTAAGGCCACCCCTGGCCTTTGTCCTGAATACCTTTGCTTTATTGCATCAAATCAACAAGAACCTTAGTTTAAGAAAGATCAGTGTGTTCTCCTGGAGGGAAGACTTACAGCGCGGCCTGCTGTACCAATCAACCTAATCGCGTTGGTACATCAGAGTAAATTTGACCACAGTCCAATAGACAGTGAGGGAGACCTCGCCTTTGTTGTGTACATTAGCCTCCTGCCATTATCTCTTAAAAGCTTAATTATTTGCAAACAATTGATCAAGATGGGAATTTGAGAAAGGATATGTAAGGGCCACTGGGAGACCTGCAAGGCATTAAGAGAGCAAACAAAATTACCTTTAGATCTTACCATAAGAATTAACGATTGAGAGGGGAGAGCTAGGCAGAGCGGTAGCTGCCAGGGTTCTGTCTCAAGTGTTTCCCATTTGATCTGCATTAACACCTCAGGAATGAGTGAAAGCCATAAAACAGTGATTATGTATGGGGAAGGCTGACCCTCCCTTTCAGCATTAAACTTGCACACATGTATCAGGCTGCTTCCATGGGGGAGAGAGATGCTGGAGTTAACAAGAAAATAAGTGGCTTGTGGATAGTGGGTAGGGGAGGCCCAGCTAAAGGGAAGAGCCCACAAAATGACCACTATTTCAATAATCAACACCCTGACTTCTAAACTTCTTGCTGCTCTTCCTGTGCTTCTGGATCTGCAGTATGACCTCTAATAATGACCCAGGATATAGTGATTGCCTAATAACTCCATCAAAGCATAAAATGATCCCTCGAGTGTGTGTCCTGCATAATGGAAATTGTTAAAGAATGTGGGGGGGGGAGTCTAAAAATAGCTTATGTAAAAGTTAAGTCTGAACTGTCATTTTACCAGCTGCAAGGAACAGAGTGACAGAAAGAAAATGGTAGCTTTCTCAAGAAAGTTACTTAAGCGTACTTCCAATTTGGTCTATTGAGGTTGGCATGGGAGAGGAGGAGGTACTCATACTGGGTACCTGGTATTGATGAGTTCACAATACCTGGAATGAAAATTTATTTATTTAAATACTCAAGCAGACTTTTTCAGATGAGACTCAATGGGAAATGAAAGCAACCCTACACACACATGGATAGAGAATATCTAGCCTTACATTCTAACAACATCCTCAACCAAATGGACTACTTTCATCAAAATGTCCAGACCCGGGCCTGCGAACGAGGATGCCAAGACAGCGATGAACTTTATCTTATCTGCCCTGGGAATGAAGTTTCAATGACATCCCTGCCCTCCCCACCTTACCCACTCGAACAGCCCATTGTAACGGCAGCAGAAAATTTGAAAATAACCCTGTACAGAGCTCTCGGGTGAGATAATGGAAGGCTACACTGCCCCTTCTCAAGCCTCAGATTAGTAATTTCTTGTGACACCGAAATGCCTCTATACTGAAACTGCAAAACAGCTCTAACAAAGCAATAGAGGTGGAAGCAATTTTCAAGCAAAATGTTACATGCTAAACTTTAAAAGGTGTGGGGATAGGTACCAGAGGAGCCGATCTAACAAGAGAAATTACGGCGACTGTCCGAGACAAGGCTTGTCGAGGCCATGTTCTGTTGCTCGGCAGAATGTGCTGCAAGAACAATTTTGGAACTTCTTTTATCCTTTTTCCTCCAGCCCTATGCCTCCTCCACAGCTAAGTTTAATGCATTAATATAAGTTGACCTTGAGCTAAACTCTGGTATGTGATGGAGAGATCCTCCCTTTAAAGGAAAAAAATCCTTCCATATGGCTTTTAACCCTTAGATCTCTGTATCCTTTTAAAAACTTCTTAGTCTTTGTCACTAATACATACTTTAGATCTAAATGTTAAAATAACCAGCTGTATATCTGGGCTCTAAGAAGACGAGCAGAAATTTGCTAACTAAATATATTTATATTTGTTTAACCTAATTTTTTGCGCATGAAACTTCTCTCACTTTAAATAAACTTGCAGCCATTTTCCCCGTATGCATTGAGGGTGAGGAGCTTACACTGTGACAATTACATTGATCTAGGATACTTTCTCCCTTTAAAAAAAATACATAATGCTTCGCTATTGTCTTTCAGCTTTATGAATTAGTTTTACTGTTTCAGTGAATGCTTTTTTTGTCTTTTGACTGCACACTATCAAAGAGACACTTTGTGCCTTACATTTGCATTACAAAAGCAGTGCACCGTGCAGTGGAAGCACGTAGGCTGAATGCATAGTAGTTCAGTCCTGCATCCTCACACAGCCTGGAATCGAAAGGAGAAGGAATTGCGGTGGTGTGTGTGCTGGCTGGGGAGGCAAAACTGTTTGCTCATCCTCAATGGAGCAGAGAATTTTGACCTGCTTTCGTAATTCTCTGTCACCACCCCCAACTGCCTATTGCTCAGGCTGAGTGTGTTGTTATTGTTTAGCACCTGCTTTTCCTGAAGACTGGCGGGATCACTCTGCAGACAGTCCTTCTGACTTCCCCAGCAACATTATTAGAAGTTGTCTGTGGAGGTGCCCAAGTAGGAAAGTCCAGGTTAGAGTCTGTCAACTGGATCCTATCATTTGAAAGTGACATAGGGGCAGCAAGAGAAGAAGAACACTGGGCAATATTTCATCACAATCTTTGATTTTTGTATTCAGAAGACTGTTTTTCTACTAAACAGCTGGAAGAACATTATTTTATAGCCAATTATAAAAGGTCAATACTAAGATGTCTTGCCTATTTCACTTATCAGATCCTTTAATTTCTTTTTTTTTTTTTTTTATTTTAGAAACATAAAAGTACAAAAACATATTGACAAACAGACACCCATTATCATAGAAAATAGTACAATCACAACTAATCTATAGACAAGGTGATATGGTCTCAACAGTAGTTGTTGCTTTATCCATTGATATCTTCGAATTGTAGATGTATGGACCCATATACAGACATGCAAA